>JANSTT010021482.1:0-103577 GCA_026745375.1 Platyura marginata | reverse complement strand
TTTATCCAGAACCTTTATCTTACTCTACTCGTAATTCAGAAAAAATGACTTAAGTTGTTTTAACTTGAGACCACAGATTTATTTCCTGTTCTATTAACTGTATCATTGTCGTCTTCTCAGTTTCAATCATCTGTTGACAGTTATATGATTCTCTTATGGGCAAGATCCCATACTAAGCTTTATTAGCCTGTAAATAACCAATGGTATGCACAGTATTGTGGTTAGTATTTGGATTATTGATACTACAGATTTACACAGCGCTCTAACGCTTTCATTATGCTCTATCCGATTGTTTGAGCTACTTAAGATATTAATCAAGTTTTACGTAGGTAAAAATACTGTGGATGGAAAGAAGACACCATGTCCAAGAAAAATTGGATGATTTATAACATTCCTAACACTTCCAACACTCCTAATGTTTCCAAACACTCATAATTTAAGAGAATACACAGAACGAGAACGTTTAGGTAGGTATTGGGCAATGTTTTTTTTTTTGAAAATTGCCACTTTCGAGAATCCTTCATAACACAATTTTTTAACTATGTATGTTCGAAAAATTCTTTTCTTTTAATTTAAAAATGTCACCCCAATTACCCTTAAAAATCGATTTTATATTGACTTGGTCATTTTTTCCATTATACCAACGATCCATATTAATTAATTTAACATTTTTAAATCCAGTTATTATACACAAAAAGAGAGAGAGATAGAAAGAGAGATAACTTACTGCATAATAATTTTTTTATTTAATTTTTTAGCGGCACTCATTTTTATTTATTATATCCCATCGACCCCAAAAATCACAAGACGACTATATTTTGTTTTCTTAAATAACAATAAAAACTGTTAACATCAACCGAACCAAATGACTAATAAAACATCAAGAATTCCCATCGATAATGTTGAAGCAACAAAAAAAATAAAAAAATATTTAACAAAAAAAAGCTACTATTTAATGGCTCTACACACATACTATTAAAAAAAAATTAATATTTTTTACACATAATTATGTAATCAATGAATCAATATAAGTTGATATCGATAATTGAAAATAAATGTTTTTCTATTGTATCAAGCTATAGTTTGTTTATCACATACAAAACAGTTGATTTTTCTTATTTAGCGTTTCGAGAATTTGCTATAACTTAATTACCTGTAGGTACTTGGAATTTTTTTTTGATTTAGATAAATCCGAGAAAAAAAAATCGGTGAAAAACTTGCGAAAAGATACGATGGCCCAAATGAACCATAATTTTTTTATTTTGTTTTTTGTTTTTTTGAGAGATTATTTTAAAAAACCAATTGTAATATTCGAAGATATACAATTTTTCATTTGGAGAACGGGTCTGTCACGGACACATTTAAGAAATTTTTTTATATTTTATTTTTAAATGATGTTTTTTTTTTTTAAATTTCTTACCTATGATATTTTGGTTTCAGTTCTTCGTCACTTTCATCTGTATCCTCATTGCTTGCCGATGGCAAATTACTTTCGGCTTCCATAATGCTGCATATTAGGGACTCATTGTCATCGATTGTCTGGAAATAATTTTTTTTCAAATATTTAATTTACTATTGTTGTAAAGTTGTAAAATCTCTACAAAATTAATAAGTTAAAAGGAAATTTTGTAGTCAATAAAATATCAGTTATAATTTGTAGGTCTTGTCGAAAAAAAATCATATTTTTAAAAATGAAAATATTTTTTTTTTGGAATAGAAGGCCCAAACAGATAAATGATTTAGTTCTTGATATTTTGTCGTATGGACCCCATAAAAAATTCAGATAAATCAATAGGGAAAAAAAAACAAAAATTAATTTTTAAATTTTTGAAAAAAAAATCGCTGGCAAAATTTACTGAAAATCAGGATTGGATTTTCTTTTTTCAAATCGGACAACAAAAATATCCATTTTTACTTTCAGTCAAAAGAAAAAACGCCCTCAAAAATCAATGTAGTGATGAAACAAAATTGAATTTTTGAAAAATTAAAAAACACACCTTAATTTCAAGAAGTTCTTTGTTTTCGGTATTTTGATGATCCATTCCAAAAATAACGTTTTTTTTTAATTACAATACACCACAAATTTGCACTCCATTCAATAAATAATCCTTAAAATCAAATTAACGATTATCGATCCACCGCAGACTAATCCGACACTAATTGTAATATCCAAAAACTTTTCGAACTACATAATCTTAAGAACAAGAATCTTTCGATTACTTTATCTTATCTCACTTAATTAAATTTCCATTTAAATAAACAAACAAACAAAAATAAGTTGAAAGAGCACCGATCAGCCCAACGATTACGCAATTTTATTGATTGCATACTAATTACTGTTGTTTGTACACTTTTAAACAGCAACGTCTTATTGCTATTGTTTGGATTTTACTTAAGTAAATTTGTATTTTTAATTAAAAATGTTTAGTTTTTTTGATCACAATACACATTTGGTCAATGATAACATCTACGGGACACCAAAATCGAATTATAGACTTTGCTGCGTTCGTGCTACATTTCGAAAATATTCTTCGAAACTAAAATATTTTAATCGTAATTTAACTCTTTGCATAAATGGCATATTCAGCGAAAGAAACAATTAACTTAATGAAAAGTGTTTTATTTTGCTCATCGTTTAGTTTATGTAGGTTTTACTTGCAATTATTTTCACATTAGATCACTTCTTGTCTTGTCTTTGTGAATCAGACAAAAAAAAAAAAAAACAAACAAACAAAACGAATTTGGTTTTAAATTTTATATAAATGTGGCACTGTTAGTAGGTCAAAATAATTATTATCTTATGTCTAAGTAGTTTTTATTTTTATTTATATATTTATTAGTCGTTAAGTTACTTTTTCAGTATAACACCCAAAAATATATATCGCTCCCTAATTTTGAATCGGACCTATCTCAAAAAAAAAAAACCGGAATCAAGATTTTGATGGTAATGTGTTCACAAAATATATTTATTCTAGGTAATCTCATAAAATTTGTTATTTTTTTGATAAATTATTTATATCGACAATTTACGCGCTTTTTATATTTGATTCCACATTGATCGATTGTTGTTTGACAAAAGGCCCTAACATTAATTTTTGTTCAAAAATTGTTTTTTTTACGAAATTTGGTAATTTGGGATTTTTTACACTATTTGGCAACACTATTTTTATGAAAAAATATGGTTTTTTTATCCTTTTTAAATCCTTTCGTTAAAATCATAGACCATATAATTTACACAAGACGTAACAAATGATAGAAAAGGCACGATTCATTAAAAAAAAGTGCAAGCTGAAAGATGGCCGCCGTTTTTTCTCTTAAGAGAGAAGTTGTGCAGAGGCAGGAGAACATTTTTATTGGGGGGGAATTATATGCATTATAATCAATTCATATTTTTTCTAGATCTCCTTGTCTTGGAAGCCTACAAATTTATAAATTATCGTAATAATTCATCACAACAGTTCAAAATTAGTTGAAATCGAATAACAAAAACAACAAAAAAAAACAGTAAAAAAGGAAAAATTGGCTGCGCCGATTATAATATACCCGTATGTGTACTTGTTTATTATTTACAACTTTGTCCGTACCTATTTTGTCTGTACAATAAATAAATAAATTGGGTAAATTAAATTCAAATGATTAAAAACCCTACAAATGAACATAAAATTGATTGCAGCGCCATAACGGTATCTCGTGGAACTTTTTAGTCTATGAATGAAATCTTCATTTTTTTATTCTCTATAATTTTCGTCATATTCATTTTTTCCGTAATCGAAATACTTTTCGAGTAAATGATTAAAAACCCTAGAAATTCAATAAAATTGATTGTAGCGCCATAACGGTAGATTGAACAACTTTTTGGTCTATGAATAAAATCTTTATTTTTGTATTCTCTACTATACTATAGATCAAACAACTTAATAAATTTGTTAGGTACAAAAAATTTAAAAAAGTCTTGAATCTCTAGAATTAATTTAATTCTCTTCAATTTAGCATAAAAGCTAATCAGAATTAAATATTTTTAATCAAATCAAATTGAACTTTTTATTCCATTAATGTGTCATAATTTCTCATTAGCCATACACAGGGCACAGATTTATTTTAATTAAAAAATCTTATCACCAACAACAACATTAATATCTCAAAAGATTACGCATAAATTATATAAACTCATACAAGTATGTAAGTAGATCCAAAATCTTATCATAATATGTAAGTAAAGTACATAATTAGTTTCCCATATGTATCGTTTTGTATTGATCTTGAAAGTTAAGACATACGGACAATACGAGAATTGACATAACCAATCCATAGCATTATGAGTAATTGATTTATTTCCATATTAGGTACCAAATTTACATATACAAATATTGTCCATTTGTATGTAGAATTGTAGATATATAGAAATATAGTTGTCGGCGCTACACAATCTCATTTAATTCAATTAATTATTATTATGCCGTTTTAATAGAAAAAGTCAACAACAACAACAAAGAAAAGATTTATTATATTTACGTTTTCGTTTAACTACCTACAATTATTATTTCAAATAATAACTGATTTTTACTTAATCTTTATGGCAATCATATCAGAGATGGAGAGATATTATAGAATCTATTTCATTTCATCATCTACTCGTCCTACTCTTTTAATAATCACCAATCACAGAACGGGGGCAAATTTTATTTTATATGTACTGTGCATAGCTATCGATATGTTCGATTGTCGATGTCGATACTTTGTCGAAAATATCGATTAATCGATTAAAACGTTATGTTGGACGATTTTTCGACTGTCAAACTCTCGATAAGATTTTTTGAAAAAAAAAATGGAGGCTTCTAATAAATGTCTTTGTTTTGTTTTGTTCTGAGAGGTTCCAGATTCCAAATTCCAATTTAACAACAATTTTCTAATAAGTTTTTCTTAAAATGAAGAAAATTTATTCGGAAGACATTTCGATTATTTGTAGCGCAGCCGGTATATGATCTGAGACCAAATGGTTCGAAATCCACCTTAAAAACGGTAGTAATTACTAAATAACAAATTAAGACTATCTAAGAGACGTTGAACAATAAATTAAACGACCCTCTATGGGGCGTGTAATAAATAATTATGAACTTCAACAAACAGGGAGGGATTTCAGTGTTTGTTATTTAATATTTTTTCCAGTGTTGCCAAGTCAAATTTTTGAATTACTTTCAACATCTGTCCAAAAATTCCTACTTTTATATTGTTTTATTCACAGTACAGTAGGGGGTAGGTAGGTAGGGTAGGTAAATTATATTCATTTTTAATGATTTAAATTAGAAAATTTTAATAGAAAATTTACCTCCGAAATATTCTGGTCAATATTAGATGGCTAGATCAATATTAATATGGCTACAGACTATCAGGTATCGTATTCGAATGCCGACCAAATACCATTTCAAGTTTTTATTGAGACACTTATGGATTATTTTTTCGTCCGATGCTTCACCTGAGAGCGGGTGGTTCGGATTCCATCTTAAAAATCAGTAGATCCCACACCCATATAGGCTAGCCATAATTGAAAATGAATTACATATCAGTGACTATGGGTGTATAGTAATCTGATTTCTATTCTAGAGTGACTTTAGTTTTTTCCCCCCATTTTTTTTTAGTCTATGTCTATAGAGGAGGCTTAAAAAATCGACGTTTAATGAGCCAAAACTAGTGGCCTAGAAACTCGAACTCCGTAGAGAGGTCATCCTTCATACACTAACATTTAATATGATTTTATCGAATTACAGTAAAATCGTGAAAACTCGAACGCTCGAAAATCTCGAAAAGTCGAACACTATTATCGTACAGCATTATCGAGTAAATATTTCTACAAAATTTCAAGGACAATAGAAATTACCACAAAAATTACCAGCAACAAAATTATTTTTTTAGCTGTCAATCGAAAAATAAGCGATTTCGATTCCGATTCGAGTGTTTGGCATCTTGCCCACTTATTCCCAATAAACTTTCCCATAGTGTGTTACTTTTTAAATAATTCTCATTCTCTCAGAGCCCATGAAAAGGGAATAATCCTTAGGAAGGACTTAACGATAGTAATACTTACATATTTACTTATTTCATCCTCTAATTGGGCATTTTTTGCAGCTTCCAAATCAATAGTATTGAGTCCGGTCGGTAGAGATATTGAGTTTCTTCTATAATTAATTGCCATTCGCAGATTTGGTATTGGTAGTGCGCCAGGACTCTCACTATCCGTAGATGTTGATCTATAATAACAAAAACAAAAAATTAAAAAAAGGATTTATTCAATTTCCCTACACTTACGGCGTTGTCAGTCCATTTGGTGTTAATAAATTACTTGTTCGGCCAGCATATTCTTCTATCAAAATATTTGGACTTCGCATCGCTATTGTTGGTGGCGGTGGTGTTAAACTATCATCACTATCATACCTCAGTTCATCCTCATCGATGAGGCCAAGATTATTTTTTCGGTTTAATCGCGACATTTTCATTGGCGACCGTATATTTGGTATTTGTAGTGGACCAGAACTCTCATTATCGGTAGATGTCGATCTACATACATAGGAAAACGAATTGAATTCTATTTATTGGAAAATATTTATACAATTTTCCATTACACTTACGGCATTTTGAGGCCATAACTTTCTGTGACGTCATTTCGTACTAATATATCAGGACTTCGCATCGGTATTGTTGGTGGCGCCGGTGTTAGGCTATCATCGCTATTATAGCTGAGCTCATCCTCATCGATGAAGCCAAGACTACTTTTTCGTTTTATTCTCACCATTTTCATTGTTTTTATTTGTCTCTTTTTATTTGACACTTTTATGAATTTATTTTTCGGTTCTGGATCTTACCAGTTAATTTTTATTTTTTGTTTTTGTTTTTTATTTTTGAGCACAATTATCACTTATTTATTTTAGAAAAATTTATTTGTTTTACTGCCACATTCTTGGATGATAAAAGTCAAAATCAACATTTAATTGGCTAGACCCGTGTTATAATTTTTTTGCGAAGATAACAAGGTTGAATGCTAAATTAACAGTGATTAAGATATATCAATCACGTGAACAAGTAGGTACCTAAAGTACACTACTCCAAACGAATGCGGTAAAACCAACAAAATAGGATCCGAAAAAAATAGATTCCAATATGACGATCAAAACGGCCAGATAATTGAACAGATAATTTATGTTGTAACCTTGTCTTGAAAATTGAAAAAAAAAATTTTAATGTAGCATTTGGTATACTCGAAGATCAGGAGGTTTAAGATAAATATCGAATTTGTACTGTTTGCTACGGATCAATTGGTGACATCGATTCTGATTGTCCGAAACAAATTTTTCCTTGCTCTAATCCTAATCCTAAACCATTCTGTGGCCTATCCAAAAAAATGTCATCAGGAAAGCGATTTGAAAGGACTTCTGATCTAATTGACCGGAGAACTGCTGGTCAAAAACAAGCGAACAAGTTCATCTTCTTCCAACAAAGATCTTGAAGCTGCACAGTACTTAAATAAGCACAGAGATCTCAAATGGATGAAACCGCAGAACACATTCGTTGTGAATGTAACGCTTTATCCCGCAATAAATTATAGCACCTAGGGGGTGGGGGCGGTTTTGTCTACTTAACAACACCAACTATGAAATGTGGCAGCATAAACTACAATTCACAAACTTAATCATCTGATCATAGATGAGGAATCCTAAGGTCGCAGAGTGAAGAACCATTAATACCAATATAGGCTGGTTTAAGACCTAATTAAGAGCTAATTAAAGGTTTCAATATTTCAATTCAGCTCCAAGATCAAACACTAAAATTTTCGTCACAATTTTTACCCGAATTTTGTTCGTACAGTAGACCACATTCTACCACACAATCATTTCACCATAGAAGAGGAATCACAATGGATCCTAAGAAATATAAGCTGGTTGAAGACCTAATTAAGAGCCAATTAAAGGTTTTAATGTTTGAATTCAGCTTCAACATCAAATACTAAAATGTTCGTCACAATTTTTATGCCAATTTTGTTCGGACAGCAGACCACACTCTACCACATAATCATTTCACCATAAAAGAGGAATGGATCCTAAAGAATATAGGCTGGTTTAAGAGCCAATTAAAGGTTTTAATATTTCAATTCAGCTCCAAGATCAAACACTAAAATGTTCGTCACAATTTTTACCCGAATTTTGTTCGTACAGTAGATCACACTCCAATACACAATCATTTCACCATAGAAGAGGAATCACAATAGATCCAAGGATCCTAAGAAATGTAATCTGGTTGAAGACCTAATTAAGAGCCAATTAAAGGTTTTAATAATTGAATTCAGCTCCAACATCAAACAATAAAATCTTCATCACACTTTTTTACGTCAATTTCGTTTGGACACTCACGCGCATATTATTCTTAGAAAAATGTCTTTTTGATACTGAACCTCTTTTTCCAGAAATGTAATATTAAGTCTCTGGTTATTTTTAATGTTTTTTTTAAATTTTTATTGACCAAACAAATTACCTAATCTTATCAGAAAAAGTTAAGATTAGAGTTTTTGTTTTATTACTTTCATATTGGTATATGTACGATTTTCACAGTCTTTTTTTTAACATAAATTTTTAAATCACGCTTAGCTACTATCTGAATGTGCTCGCACTGAATTTTTATTACACAGTACATAAGAAATAATTCGAAAAATTTATTTTGTTTTTTTTTTTTTTTAAATTGCATTTTATTTCACGATAAACTCATTAGCATTAGACGCATGACATTTATGTACTTATTAGGCTATTTTTGTTGTATTATCGTAAACGATATTGACTTCTATACCATATTCGATGGATGATATACAATCCGACTGGTAGGTATCGTCTTACTACATTACCTATTGTCGTATCTGTCGTATTCTATGTAGATATGTATATATGTAGGTATTGCACCTAACCACTATGCACGAATGTAAAATACTGGATTTGAATATTTTTTTTTTATTTAATATTACCTTCAGTAGATTATTATGCAATTTAGAAAAAAAAAATTGTTTAAATTTGAATGCATGCATTGTGAAAATTTCCGGATCTACAGGGTGGTCTTTAGTAAAATACTGGATCACAAATGAGAACCAACAATCGATATCGGAGAATTGGTGATTTTGATTTTTTTTTTTTTTTGTTAGACAAACTTTTGAACCAGACTGTATATTTTACAGTCAATCTGATTTTAAAGCTAGAAATAAATTTTTTCATTCAAACAATTGACATGAGACTCCGAGTGTGTCAACCGTACTGATTGATTGTTTGGTGGTGATCGTTGCACCTCAACCTGTATTTAGATCAGTTGTGCCTCCCACCCCCACCCTTCTTACTTCTATCTTCATTGAGTCACTCTCCATTACGTAGAGTACCTCCAATTTCCTTTAGGAACTTTAGGATCTTGAGTGAATTTATGGACCGGAAAGCTAGGCAGTAATTCCACATTGATGATCTCTCTCCATTTGTGGACGAGTACTCCGCATTCCATAATACTTCAGGAAAAATGGCGATTTTCTTGAAAGCCACTTCGTAATCATTTCCATTCTATATCGTTGACAATTTTCTAGACTCTTTTGCCACCAAATTAACTGCTCAAAATGCCTTCATGTTCACAATTTTTTCTTGTAATCCCATCTTAATTATGCAGCTAATTTTAGAATTCAAATCAAACAAATATGAGGCCAATACTGATTTTTCACACTTCCTTAAAAATCTTTGGACAAGCCTGGTGCCTATGTGATGCAACTTAGCTTTATTCATTATTGAACTCCTATCGAAAATATTTCGTCTTCAGTCATGAAGTGAATATAAAGCGATCTGTTCTATTTGTGAGTATAAATCCAATGGATTCAATAATCGGAAACAACCAAAATAAAACATTTTTGTTTCCAAAAATCAATGTCTCAAAAAAATACCAAATAGCAGTAGCGGCTTGTGAGAATGATTGATTCCATCATCGTGGGATTATTAAAAAAAAAAAAATCGTCGAATTATTTTTCATTTTCTTGACCTAAGTTTTTTCATTTTTTTTTAAATAGAGGGATGGGATCAATAATTCTCACGAGTCACCACTGCCACAAACACAGTTCAGTGCAGCGCCAATTTTTTAATTTAAATTTGTCTACACCCTGCTCTTGTTTTATCAGAAATAAAACATAAATTTTTGGACCATTTTATAATCACTGTAATTACCTGGGTTCTGTATCGCAACAGCACCACGACAACGTTACTCCATTCTACTCTATCTACCATATTCTACAAACCTTTTCGGTTGGAATCATGGAAGTTTTTCTAAATAAGAAATATTTTAATAAATCCAAAGAAACAATTTTAATTAAATTTACCTAAATTCAATGGTCATTTTGTTTGCTGGCTTGCTTGGTCCAATTCAAGTGTAATGCACCATTCGCTATTCGAATATATATAAAATGGCATCTTTATTAGGTATTATGGGTGTCCGATTACTGAAAACGTTTACCGCAAAATAAAGTTGGATACCCGCAACTTCATTGCAATAACAATAGAAAAAACAAAACTTATGTCTATCTACCTACATATCTTGTTAACAAATATACGATGGTATTATTATTATTAACTGCGTCACGTTTTTTTTTTGCGCTGTCTTTTGAAACAAAGATGTTTGCTTACCGTTGTGTGCAATAACAATGGTTTGAGGATAGAGATATACATTTTGTGGAATTGGAAGATATTTATTATCACTTGCGGGTGTCATTAATTAGCACAACACCGACAGAGATGTATTTGAGGCATTCTTTTCTCTTTTTTTTTGGCTGTGTACTTTGAAATTGCAAAACATTCATTGATAATATTGTCTGGTTCCGCTTACATATTGACGTCGTTCATCGCCTGTTACCTCTCAAGGTTTTTTTCGAAATTCCATTTTTATTATCTTTGACATATTTAAAAGTCCTCCCCCCCACCCCCCTTTAGACTAATCAATTGAATCCATCTACTTAATATAGCGCCCGGACAAATCCCATCATTTCCATTCATATAGAAGAGTAAAAGCCGAACCTGTACTTAGAGGTAATTGATGCTAATGTCTTTGTCACATTTCTCTCAGATAAGAAATTATTCAGTTTTTTTTTTGTATATTTTTTGCCGTGTATACTTTATGCATCTGCCGCAATTAGTTGAAGCCATGGGACTTATAAACGACTCCAACCGTAATTCCGTGTAGCCTATTTCAAGATATTTAAAGTATAATCGGTTATCAAGTCAAATATCTGAATAACTGAATAAAAATCTAATTAGATTATTCTAATGACGTAAGAGAACCTAAAAATGACTATTTCACGAACTGACTTTAGACTTTACACCTTAATTAAGACGACCACTTAGCAAACGAACGAGTTTCTCTTCCAACTCAAAATAGCCCAATTATCCCATTGATCTTGAATCAGCTGGCAGTAAACTTTAAAGCCTGTCATATCTTCTGATCCTAGATCATCCTCTCCTCGCTAAATCTAAATATCATATCTCCTGTTACAGTTAAACTCATTTATATTGTACCAGTCGACTATATTGACCAGACCAAATAAAGTCCCCTCTCCACTCCCTAATGTTCAACAAGAGTATTATATTACTAAACAGATCCAGAATCCAAATCAATCAGCAAAAGACAAACTATTTATTAGCGACAAAGAACCAAACGACCAGAGATAACAATTTCGGGAACCGCAAGCTGATGATAGCTTCGTATATTTAGGAGCAGAAGTGAACAAAATCAATGACTGGAGAATTGGAGAAGAATTCGATTCAACCACGAATTGAAGGTGTTATATAGAGAGCTGGACATTGCTCATCAGTTCATAAAAATTGGTAGACAACTGATATCTGCTTCGATTGAATAAATTGGAAGACTACTTCGCTGGGCAGGACGTGTACTCAAAATGGACGCAAAAAGAGTACCTAGTCGATTGCTGAACGCCATATTTGAAGGAAGAAAAACACAGAGTGACAAAACGTAAACGGGCCTAAGACACCATAAACAGAGATGGTCGATTTCTGGGCATTGCCGACTGGAAAGGCTGAAGATCGCACAAAATGATGATGCAGTACATGAGAGACGGCCAATCCCATTGGGGGATGTTTGGCGTATAAGAAAAAGAAAACCTAGTGGCTACGATGTGAGAGCGTTGGTTATGTGAAAACTTTGAGTGGCCTAAGATTTCCTCTCTAATGTGGCTAAAAATTTGTTGAAAATTGTCTAATTTATAATGAAACAGACCGAAAGTGACAGATGGAGACTATTGTTCAGGGTGTGTTTATTTCTTATCATTCCGGATGACTTCAAAGTGAAAATGTTTGTTAAGATAAAAGCAAATATAAACAACGGAAAATTATTGGAATTCAATAGGTACGCAATTGTTGTGTATATTTGACTTTTTATCAATTAAGTAATCACAAGTAGCAGGGGATTAATTATGTTGCGTACTTACCTAATATGAAAAAAAACCTTCTAGGTCTAATTTAATATGATATGAATTGGTATGTAACAAAAATTATCTATGGGTATTTCTTAAGGCATTTGCAATGTGGGTACATAGTAAATTATCAGACGCCTCATCGATTAGCAAAATTAAGTCCACCTTATCGCATCAACTGCGCGATATAATTTTTGGTAAAAATTAATATTTTTCTATCACCTCTACAAAGTATATAAATAGAAATTTACTTAATTTATAAGAGATTCTTTATCTGAATGATAAAAATAACAGAAAATTGAAACACTTACTTATTTCTTACGGGAACACCTTCAAACTTACAGAATCACCACTTTTTCTTATTTAAGTATTCTAACGTACAGTTTTCTTTTTCATTTAAAGTTTAAAGTATAAAGGCAGTTTATTCTTCGTAAATTATCATCGCAAAAGATTGACTCTTGACAATCCTGACGTCTTGACGCACAAACTTTCAATTTTTTTCCACAAATCATATGGTATTTAGCGGGAATTCCAGCAAAAAAATTACTTCCGCCATGTTCTGCGTACGAAAAGTCTACACAAATTCAATGGGTATTGTAAAACTTCTCAATTGTTTTAAAAATTATTTCGAAAACCTTGTCAAAAGTATTTAAACAATAAATTCAAATGATTATGTAAGGTTTTTCGACAGTTTCAAGAGCTTTTTACTAAGAAAATCTCTTGAATTGTTGGCAGACAAAATAACCATAACAAAAACCTTTTGTTTTAGAATCGCGGGCCAAGTCATGTCACATCACGTGACTACCAAACGTCAAACGTTTTTTCTCCGAAAAAAAAAAATTTCTCCACTAAGTGTGTGTGTGTGTGTTTTTTTTTGTTACTCTCTGCAAAGTTGTGGACACGTAAAGTGCATAATGGCGGATTCTGAAAGACGGGATCGTACAAATGTTTACAATAAAACAATTCAAACAACAGAAAATGCAAAAAAACTAAGTGAAAACTTTACGAAAAATATGCAACCAACAAATGCAACCGGTCCGCGAATTGTTACAATATATAAAACGGAAACGGGATTCGGTTTTAATGTGCGGGGTCAAGTATCAGAGGGTGGACAACTACGGTCAATAAATGGTGAATTATATGCGCCCCTGCAGCATGTTAGTGCCGTATTGGATAATGGTGCTGCGGAAAAGGCCGGAATCAAAAAAGGCGATCGTATTCTGGAAGTGTAAGTGGCAAAAAAAAAATGTTGAAAAAAATTCTTTTCCCATGGTAGCGCGGAAAAAATCAATGCAGCCCATCTACTACTGATGGGTTGAGTAACCATATTGTGCCGTTCACACACTGTACGTACTTGTATAAGCCCGTTTATCCGACAAAGAAACACCTCACCCATCATGTCTATCGATTTCTCATAATTTTTTTTTTCTATTCACATTCTTTGTTGAATTTTATATTTTACTACACAAACTACCCCAGAAGTAATCAAACATTTGAAGTACCCAGATTTTATGTTCTCATAAAAAAAAAATCCCAAAATATTGGTGTGCGATTACGAATACAATGAAAAATTATTGATTTTGATTTATTTTAGTCTGCTGCTGTGTTTTCTACCTACCACCTCCTTCTACTCTTCCTCTTCTCTACTATTTTGTTGTCGAACCCATGTGCATTTCTAAAATATTATTGGCAAGGTTATCCGGTAAGCCAATTTGCAGAGCTGTACATTACAGAATTTTTCAATTTTCACAATGTTTTGTTTATTTGCTCACTGATGCGTACATTTACGATTTATTAAATCTCATTCCGTTGTTTATTTATGGTTTTGCTTCCGCCAAAAATATTGATTAGAGTTGTATTTTTAAAATTCACTTGCCAGATCTAAGTACCTAAGCTTATTCAAATAAACAATCTCAATTACAGCATCTCGTCACAGTGTAGAGAGTTTTCAAGTTATTTGATAAAAAAAAAAACCCAAAACGCCTCCAGTTTTTGAGAAGTCATTACTCAGATGGCTGACTCAATTTGTTATGTACGGTAAATGACTGTACAATAAAACAAGGATTTTCCCAGATCTCATTCAAATATTAACTATTGACCGATGGAGAGATCACTGAAGTAATTCTCGGGATCAATGGGTCAAGTATTCTAACCAAAAATTGAGAAAATTTTCTTTATATTTTTGGATTCCTTCCACTTTTTTTTGTCATTGATAAAGACTATCAATATGAGAACATCCAAAAGTACTACAACTGGTTGTTCCCATCCAATCAATCGCGAATAATTTACAATGACGATAATAAAAGGACATTGGGCAGGTCACGTAATTAGAATTCCTCCCTGCAGAGCACAGACAATAATATTCAATGGTAATCCATAAAATACGAGGAAAACTACGATGGGTAGACATTTTCAAAAATTTACGTAAAGGCAATGAAGAACTGGCAACAAATGGCGTAAGACCGTTCCAGTTGGAAGGAAGTTGTTAAGCAGCCCAAAGTCCATTCAGGGTTGTAGAGCTGTAAGAAGATGAAGATGCTATGTCCGTACAAGATTTCACAACCGGGCCTTGTTAGAAAATTAATTTTTTTAGAATATTCTTCACCCTCTTGTGAATACCCTTGGATCTGGACTCGACTCATTGGATTCCAAAAAAAAAGTCTACTGTTAGTTGGTCTTTGGTTGGGGTATTACCTTTAAGACGCTCCGGGACGTATGGGTGTAGGTATGTAGAACCAACCATCTTTGGGATGTGATGGATCTTATTTTCGGGTATAACGTGACCCGACTGCTTAAAGTAACCTCCGAATCAATCGACAAAAATTTATTTCCTCGTTGGGGAGATGATTATGATCCATTTTTAATTTGGAAAAATTTCTCACGAAAATCTATCCGCCCAGCCGGGATCGAACCTGCGTCAGCCTGCATCCGAATCGAGTGGTTCTACCAATACGCCACAGTTGTCGATTGAAACCAGATCATCGTTGATTCCGTTACGTTTTTTTTTGTTTGAGGATTTTCTCCTCATAAAATTCATGAAGAATTTCCCAGGCAAGTGTTGGCCTCCACTAATATCCTCCTCCACTGGATAGATCCAAGACACTTCCTCACCAATTGGTCGACTCAATCTTTATAGCATCCTCTTCAACTTCGTCTATCCATCTCGCTCTGCGTCTACCTCTTTTCCTGTTTCCTTCTGGCATTCCTTCCAAGATACGCTTGATCGGATCGTTGTCATTTGCACGAAGTACAAGTTTTAATTTTTCCAACAATATTGCACCTTTTCCGCCATAAACCATTTTTATGGATAGGTCCAATAACTTCCTATCAAACGAACCGAGGGCAACATCATCCCGGCCGCTTTGTCTGAGTCAAAAATTGTGTTACATTCACGTTATTCACGAAGGTACTTCTCGCAGAATACGTGCCTGTCCGAAATATTCCCAACCTTCTTGTGTACCATACACACCTTTTATCAAAAGGAAAACAAAAAAAAAAAAATCAAAAAAATGGGAGTTACTTATAAGTCGACTAATAATTTAATTAGATAATTAACGTTCCATTACCTATTACAGATAATTTCTTCAAATAGAAAATAAATTCCAAAAACACATTAATTAGCACGATGAACAAATAACTGGCTTAGAATGAATTTCAATTTTTAGTTGAATTAAAAAAAAAAAATAAATAATTTTATTCATTTATTCATTTCACGTAATCTATTCCCAAAGAGAGCACACCAAGCGAAATTGCCAGTAAGTAAATTATGCTAAAAATAAAAAAATTCTTGTTTACCCAATTAGCATTACACAGATGGTTTTGCTTTCGAAATGCACACAATCTTTGGTCTTTCAATTTCAATTAGGCATTAATTATCAATTACAATTAATATTTTCATTGAACGATATTTTAATTGATATTATTAGTACGTAATGTACAGTATGTTGCCAATGAACTTGTGCCATTAGTATATTTTTGTGAAAATGCTATCTTGAATTGTAGCTAACTTTATTTTAATCTGCAAATTCATTATGTCACCTGATAGCTGACAGTTCAAGCTTATTTAATAAAAAAAAAAAAAAAATGGCCCGATTTTGTAAGAGATTGTTTATTTGCGATGGCCTTAAAATGGACAATGAAAAAGAACATTTTCGAAAAGGAAGAAATCCATCGCAACCACACAAAAAGTTATGTGCCCGTGTATGGTGAAGATACCTTAAAACTACGGCAGCGTCAAAATTTCGGTTTGCTAAATTTCGGTTTGGCAATTTTGATGTTACAGATATGCCACGCTCAGGAATGAAAACTGGAAAATGATGGTGATAAAATAAAGTTATTGCTTCAATTCGATCGACATTTAACGACACGGGAGATTGCCGACAGTCTTAAACATAGCGAAATCAGTTTTTTGTTTTCAGTAAAAAATTCGCCTTTCATTTAAAAAAAACCCGCAATGACTTATTGGCCAACCAAATAGATTTGGATTAGAAGTACACTAAGATCTCGATTTGCGCCATTTCGATTTGTATCGTTTTCGAAGTTGCGTCGTTTATTTTGCTGATTTGCTGAAATCCTATGTTAGATAGATTATTTCGATTTGCGTCTATCGAACCAATTAACGACGCAAATCGAAGTCGCGGTTTTTCGTGCCTTTGTGTCTCCTGTTCGCTGTTCTTTAATTTTTCGCCATTTTAGTGCAATATTTGTTAATGTCAAAATTAAGACGTCAAAATTAACATAAAAGAATTTTTTCAAAAATATACAAGTGGCACAAGTGCATTGGCACAATACTGTAGTAGATACTTAATTATTGATTTAATTATTGTTGGCTTGTGTGTTTGAATAATGATAGTTCAATTTAACTGATACTAAAGTCATCATCATCATCATCATCATCATGGGGTTTTTTTTTTTTTTTATTATTGTACTTATGGCACCTACATGATGAATCAACACATGACGCAAAATTAATTATCACACATTTTATTCATATCAAAATGTCAAGATAGGTTTTTTGGTACTTAAATGTTGAAATATTATTATTCGTCTTATTTAAGTATTAATTAAAAAAAACCATTTTTTTTTGTATGTTGATGCTATGTATTTGTAACACAACAAATTAGATGAGATAGTGAGTAGTGACAGCGCTTAAGTAGTAAGAATTCATTGATAGCCAGATTTGTCCGTAAAAAAACAAAACAAAAAAATAACAGTAAAAACCAGTAAAGAAGACATAATTGGCTACGCCCCGTATGAGTAATTATTTATTATTTACGACTTTATGGTCTTTTTTTTGTCTTCTATACGAGTATAACAAACAAATGTTGAGCATTATTTCCAGGGATTTTCCATTCATTTACTATATGGAACACTGGAACGTTTGAAAATGGTTTAAATTGCGATCAAAAAATTAAAAAAAAGTTAATTTGAAAAATTCCAAAGAAATACTAAACGGGGAGATAGACCCAGACCATCTATGCATTTGTGCAAGGCTTACCTTTAAGTGGCGGGTAGTCTCAAGGCTAAACTCTAATTTACTGATTTTTGAAAAATCTTTAAGTCCAAAAAGAAAAATAGTTCCGGAAATTTAGGAGATGTGAATTCTTTAAGGAATTTTTATTGAGAATCTAAAGAAAACTAGAGAAAATGTGAACAAAAAATTTGTTTTTCCCGAATTCCATTAATTTTATCCTTAAAATTAATAATCTTTCGTTTTAAATTGATTTTTGAAGATTTCAAGTGATTTTTATGTCTCCACATATTTACTATGGAATGCCAGAAAACGTTTTAATTCCGAAGGAAATTTCATGTTGAAAAATTCAAAATAAATACTAAACGAGAAGATAAACCCAGATATCTTACATCGTTAGATTATCGTACAAGTCTCAGCTTTAATTTGCGGACAGTCTTGAGGCTAAACTCGAATCCTTCGAATTTTAAAAAATCTTTTACTGACAATGTTTTTTAAATTATTTTCTATGTAAATGCCTCTGACGTACTTAATAAATTATGAAATTCTCTAGCTTCAGCCGTTTAGCCGAATAATATATAAGGGTTAACGGTGCCATCTCTCTATTCCCCATTTATTTTTGTTAACCCTTATAGAACCGCCCATACTAAAATTCAATAAAATGGCAATTTTCTCACAATTCTTATATGAAATTGAGAAAAAATTGTAAATAGCAAAAATGTTTTTGTTTTTTTTTTGTTGTATAAAGGGAGGTTACCATATTTGATCCACCCCTAACCTTTATAGGACCCACCATACTAAATTACTATGAAATAGCCATTTTCTCACAATTCTTATATGAAATTGAAAATGGGGGAGATGGGGATGGAGTAGTGGTGGGGGAAAGATAGAGGTGAGTATGGAGCCTATGTTATAGGGATGGGGGTATTATTAAGGTGTAACAATACATTTTCACTTCGGGTCATTTTAGATGTAAAAAAGCCTCCTAAATCTTTCTTTCTCTTCACATCACTTCTTCAGTGTGGAGAAAAATAGAAGAAAAATTCCATTGTCGGCTCACTCTAACGAAGCATACTTACAGCCTTTAATGGCATCCTTATCTCTATCGCTTCCAACAAAAAAAAACTTAAAACTACTGAACTAAATCAATTGTCAGCGCAATAGATTCAGCGTTCAATCTCAATCAAAAGAATGGCCTCAAGGTGTGTGGGGGGTACACAAACACACACACAGCCTAATCATCAGTTCATCAGCCACGCTAAAGTTTAATTAATGTCAATTGAACGTAGATCCAGTTGAATCGTAAATAGTCATTTACACAAATAGTGAATGACTCTGAAGTAGACACTTAAGTGTTTACTTTTACTTTGGACAGATCTACTTTATACATAAGTAAGTGCCATTCCAAGTAATAATTATGTTCCAAGGAAATCGAAAATGGTTAGTGATTCATTCAGTGTGTTATATAAAAATAAAAAACTACATCACTCAATATGTGAGAAATCTCATCTTTACCAATTTCTTACGGTGCTTTATTTAACAATTGACAATAAATTGACGCATTTTATTTAAATTTAAATGTTGACAGCGGTCAATTGCCTGTGATGATTAATACTTACTTAAGTAAATAATTTAATTTTTTATATTTCTATTGACATTTAATGTTATGGATGGATGGTGTGTGGATTTTAAATTATTATTTAATTAAATTCTTTGCAAAGCAGGTCAAACACTTTATGGATGGAGCATACTTTTCCCAGACTTGATAATTGTTTTTTATCGATTATTTATAAATAAGTATGTAGTACTTAACATATGGCTTTTCTTTTCTCTCTCTCTCTTTAACACTTTAACTACTACAGTAGTACAGTTGTGTCTAGATATTGACAGTAAATCTGTTCTAAAAAAAACTAAGTAAGAAAGGATGTGAGCCATCAAGACTTTATTAGAATAGAAAGTTTAATTTTTTGTAATAAATTCAAATTCAATAAAATCGATTTTATTTGAAGAAAAAAAAACCAAAAGGAAACAAGTACAGAAAATGAAAAAAACTATTAAAAAAAAAAGACCAATAGATAGATTAGAAAATGAAAGAAATATCCATCATTTTAAATATTTATAATTAATTAAGGATTTATATTGAACAATTTAGGTGAGACAATGGCTCGTATACCTTATCCGATGGTTCGCCACTGTTATATGCCAATTCCGGTTCGATAAGATAATTTATCGTACACAGTCAACTACTCGTAAAATAAATTGCTCATTATTTCATAATTTGTCACTCAAATGATTCTCACTTAGTACAAAATGAGAGAAAGTTATTCTCGATTGTTAGGAACAAAGTGAGAAAAATTATCTCATCGAACCGAAATTGGTCTAGTAGAATGACACGATGAATGTTCCAAAAATGACCCCTCCCTCAATCTCGCTACTAAACACAACCACACAGAGGATATAAAATTAATCTATACCGGATGCGGATTTTTTCTTTTCGGACAAATTAACTTTTCTGATCTGGTGGGCTTCTGCACACAGAAAGATCATTATATTCAGAAGGGTGCTGTCTAAAACATTTACGTTCCAGATCACTAAAACATTGATCATGTTTGTACGGACGTACGGTTAAGATATATGGACAATGAGAAGGGCAGTTGAAAATAGTTTGTGAGAATCCTTGAAGGAAAAGTTTTAAGACAGATAAATGACGTAACGAAAAGTGAAAACAGACAATACAAGCGCAGATCTATCGAAAAACCCGGTGAGAAGATTTGTAAGTTTGCAATATTCCAGTTTCTTAGCCGTGCGAATCGAAAGCCTATCGTGATCTATGATATGAAATTCGAATAATCGATTTCCGCCATTTAATGGCCGTCCATTTTTCTTCTCACTCTTAATATACGAAATTCTATGTGTGGATTTTATTTTTACAGCAATAATGTGAATGTGGAAGGATCGACTCACAAACAAGTTGTGGATTTGATAAAATCTGGTGGAGATTGCTTAACGCTAACCGTTATATCCGTAACGCAGCAGGTTTGATTGATTGAATTTTCCATCCATATTTGTAAAAAAAATAATTAATTTTGGTTTAGGAAGCAGAAAAACTCGAACCGCAAGAAGATCCTGGAGGATATTCCTACATTGATTATTCCGAAAAACGATCACTGCCAATTAGCATACCTGACTACAATGTTATCAATCGAACTGGCGAACGTTTTGTCACATTCAACATTCATATGGCCGGTCGACAATTGTGCTCACGGCGTTATAGAGAATTTTCGAATCTGCACACCGTTCTGAAGCGGGAATTTACCGGTTTTAATTTTCCAAAATTACCGGGCAAATGGCCATTTCAATTGAGCGAACAGCAACTGGATGCCAGGCGTCGCGGTTTAGAATTGTATTTGGAAAAAGTTTGTGCGGTTCGGGTAATTGCCGAAAGTGATGCAGTACAAGATTTTCTAACCGATTCCGAAGATGATCTATCATCGTCACCGGTAGATATAAAAGTAATGTTGCCCGATCATGAGGTGGTTACGGTATCGGTACGAAAATCGGCAAATGCACAGGCCGTTTGGGATCTGTTGGTGCAACGAGCTAATCTTACCTCCTATACACAGCAATATTTCTACCTCTTTGAAATTGTTGAATATAATTTTGGTATTGAGACATTTTTTTTCTCCAGATGACATAATTTTGGAAATTAATTTTTTGTTGTTGTTGTATAGAACGAAAATTGCAACCCCACGAAATACCACATCAGCTTTATGTACAAAATTATAGTACAGCATCGAGTACATGTTTGTGTGTACGACGATGGCTATTTTCAATAGATCGTGAACTTGGTTTACCGGCAGGCGAGCAGGCAGCAAAATTTATCTTTTATCAAGTAACTTGGACGATATTATTGCATTTGATTATGTCTTTGAATATTTAAACATTTTTTCCATTTGAATTTTTTTTTTTTTTTTAATATTTTAGTCTGTTGACGAAGTAAATCGTGGTAATATTCGGGCCGATGGAAGATTGTACGAACTGAAAGCTTTGCAGGATGCAAAAAAAGCATCCGAATATTTAACGCTGGCTCGTACGCTACCTGGATATGGTGATGTTGTGTTTCCACATTGTGCATGTGATAGCCGAAAAGAGGGACACGTTATACCGGCTATTGGTGAGTAATTTTGGATAGAATTATATTGGAAAGATTGGAAAGATTTTGGATGTAATGTCCTGTGGAACTAGAATCGGCTTTTAGTTAATTTAGTTAAATTAGGACAAATTCTTCTATAAGCAGCTAGAAGTCTCTTATCTCGCCCTTTTTGTAGTTATTCGCGAATGACGTTTCGGTGCTTTTCAATTAGTCCAGAAAATATTTCATATCAGGATTCTGAAGATTTGTATGGAATTCCGAACATTTCTAAGCTTCCTACATTAATTTTAATTCCATCTCCAAGTTAGTGCATCTAAGTTCCTCAATCAGTTTTCCTCAGTTCTCTTAGTCCTAATCCTAGAGCCTACATCCTCTAGATTAATTTTTTTTGTTACTAAATTAGTTTTACCACACCGAAAATAGTTGAACAGTTCCATTTCTACTACTTTTACGCTTCTTACGTCAATTTCTCTCCATCTCCAGTTAGTACATCTGCGTTTCTCAATCAGTTCTCCTCAGTTCTCTTAATCCAAATCCTAGATACTGCAGCTTCTAGATTGATTTTAGCTAGATTTAGTTCGAGTCAACAGTTTTTCCGATCTTAATCAGTGGTACCTTACCGGAAATTGTTGAACAGTTTCATTTCTACTGGTTTTTTCCCAGTTGGGGAACCTAGATTTGTTTCTATTCCGGCCATTACTGCTTCTTAATCCAAAATACAACGGAGTCGACAAATCCAAGAAACCTCACAGATAGCAGACGATGAAGAGCATCAGCTACCCAGATCATCACCTGTTCAGCTGCCCTCTGAACATAATCAACCTGACAACTCTAGGGATCTATTCCGGCCATTATTAGTAGGATTAGAGGCAGTGAAGCCAGGGACCACAGTTTCTTAATGCAAAAAAATGCGGAGTCGACAGAAGGAATGTCGAGATTGTTGTAACGGTCCTTGGTCGAAGTGTTTGCATTTTCCGAGTGCTTCCGGGACGTAGACCGAACCGTTGTAACAGACCTGACAACTAGGGATCTTTGACTCAACCCAATCAATGTTGCTGAACTCCTAGGATTAGTAACGATGCCAGACGGCTAGCTCAAGTAGGTACAACAACAGCAAAAACTAGGTATCTTCGACTCAACCCAATCAAGTTTCTAGAGTTCCTAAGATTAGTAATGGTGCCAGATGGCTAAAACAACAACAACAATAACTACTTTTATCCAAAATACACATATTTATGGAATTACTTTTTTTTGTTGTTGCCGTCGCACAGGAATGAAAAGTTTTCGTTTGCAAGCCTGCCGAGAAGATGGTGTACTCGAAGCTCAAATGGTCGAATTAACATGGGAAACAATAACACAATGGGAAATTGACGAGGAATCAATGTCATTCTGCTTTGAATATAGTCGAAATGGTAAACCTCCACGATGGGTTAAAGCCTATACGCCATATGTAAGTATTCATTTTTTAATACACCACCCCCCCTCTACACTTCCTCTGTTTCTCTCTCATTCCGTCTATAGGACCAGATAATTCTAATTTTATTATTTCCCAATTCAGCCTGCATATTTAGGTGATTGTTTCGATCGAATAATGGAAGAAAGAAATTGGAACGAATCGGGTGATTAGCGTGTATTGTAAACATCAAACTAGTTGAACTATCGTTAGTTATATAATAACACTATTATAATAATTATTATATATAATTTTATAAGTTGCGTGATCGTGCTCTATTTTATATTTAAAAGGAAAAAAACAAATTTTTTTTTTCTTTGTGTTTTTTGGACAATTTGACCGACAAAACCACACACCGTATAATGGTTCCTTTGTGTTATGCAAACAACAACAAAAATGTCGTTGGCCATATTAAATAATATTTTAAAAGAAATTTATCGCAAAAAAAACAAAAAAACCAAAAGGAATGCTCTCACCTGCTATCTATTTATATGTAGTCTAATTTTAACACCATCAAAATTGTGATCTTTTCCCCCTTCTCCCCATTTTTTTAAATTTTTTTTTTTTTATAGAAAATTTTTCTAAATCTATTTTTTTTTTATATATTTTTAATGAGTCTAAAATAAAAAAATATTTTTAACAAAAAAAAACAAAGCAATAATATTGAAACTTACAAAGTTTTTTCAAAAAAAAAAAACAATTTTTAAATGTAGTGAAATCATTTTTGTAACTGTACCTTTTTGGCGGGCACAAAAAAAAAATAAAACAACAAAACTTTTTGCAGCGCGCTTGTTATTTGTGTGTGTGACTGAACATGGAGAAAGAAGAGAGAAAAAAAAAACTCCACCTCCTCAATTTTTATTTTTTTTTCTCCATATTCGACCTACTACCTTAAAATAAAATTAAAAAAAAGTAAAAAAAGTAAAAAAATTAAAAAAATTATAATAAATTATAAAAATGTGTTAAATGCTAAAATATATTCTAAATTAATTTTAAATAGGTGCTTGATGTTCGGGCACAATATTTGTAAAATTTGCAATTTGACATATAAATTTGTTGGCTGGTAGTTTTGTTGTGGGGGGGCCTTCGTAATGCTGCAAAAACCCAAGATTTCGGGTTAAAAAAATAAACCTACCACCACCACCACCCACCCAAAAAAACTTATTGTGACTGCTTTGTGGGTTTGATTCGCCAAGGAGAAAAATGTGCTTAATTGTGGACCAATTTCACGTCTCCCTCACTTTGGTTCCTTTAACCCCTAGTCTGGGGGGACATAGGGCTGCGGTAAAGTCATGCCATCCGTCTCTATTCATTGCCAAAGCCATCCTCTCTAGTTTCCCAAATGGCGGCCCTTTTCCATGTGTTTCTCGGTCTCCCGGGTCTACGGTGATTCTGGGGGGGAGGTTCCAAAATAAAGCTTGACGGACAGAAATTTAATGGCGTTGGAGAACATATCCAATGCAACATATTTCGGACATTATTCCTATAGAAATATTTGAAATATACTGAGAGTGTCAGTAAAAAATCGTGAAAGTAGCAACAGTGGTACCGAACACCATGAGGCACATCGAATTTAACAAAAATCATTCAGAATAAACTCTGTCTCTATCTCTCTTTCTGAATTTTGATCTCAGCTCAACAGAGCTGGAATTTCTTTGTATTTGAATATCGAATAAATAGGTCATGGCCATCGGGATGGTTTGATTGATGAAATATCAATATGTACTAAATCACCCTATATTCCATCCAGAATGTTTTTTAAAAAAAAATGCTGCCAATTCGGCCAACAAAGCTCCCACACCAAGCACCAAAAAAATGTCTTTTATCGGAATTGTCATGATCATGGACATTTTTTTGGTAATTCTAAATGGTAGGGGAGGTGGTCCTATAAGGGTTTAATGGTGCCACAAAAAAAAAGAAGATAAAAATTGAGATTTTTTACGACGAAAAAAAAATTGTTTGCATCGAAGAGTCGAATTGTTACGGGATGGGGGAGATTTTGCTAATTTCCATTTAACCCTTTAAATTCAATAATTTATGTTTAATCCCTGCTAGAGCGAAAATCTTTTTGTTTGAAATGATACACAAAGAAGAAAAAAAACGAAACCAATGCTTCATCATTATAAGTGGGCGTGGCTGGAAAATTATATTTAAAATGTGGGTCCATTGCAACAAAACTACCGAGTAAATCACAATTTTAAAAAAAAAAGAAACATTCCAGAGAAATTAGAAAATAACAAAATTTTGCACCAAAAAAATAGTTGTAAGATATTGCACCCCACTACCTACTTGTAATAGAAAATATTGACTGTTTATTTACTATTTGTATTTACATTAAAATATTTAATGATGTTAAATAAACATAGATAAATAGCAGAACGTTGATGCTGTGCAAATATGTTAAACATAATAAAATATCAAAAATTGTTGGGATGTATAATCTTTACCTCTACATGCATAAATCTATCTAGCTAAAAATTGTTGTTGTTGTTTTCGTATTGTATTATCGTTTTGTTATTTATCTATGGCATAAAATTAGAATTTTGTAATTATTGACAATGATTTTGTACAGAATCCCATATAGTATGTACATGTACATACACTGATACAGTGAGTGCCATATGTATTCGGACGATATACATATCTTTTCTAAAGAACTTATATACAAACTTTGTGGTTATGGAAAAGGCATTTAGGGACAAACATAGCGTATTTGAATAATTTCGAAAAAAAAAAATTTATGGTAACCCCAAGAAAAGGGGATATTTTTCAATTCTACTATAACTCGAAGCTCGAAAATTATTAATTCGTAGAAAATGGTTTGACCTTTTTTTTGGCTACGGGTCAATATCAACCAAAATCTAACTATTAAAAAGATGGTTCTTTACTTTACTTTATTTGCGAAACTCAAGTGGATCACTTGAAATTATCAAATGAATCTGTTGGTAAACTGCGGGTCATAGGGTTTGCCGATGCCTGGTCTATAGTTACCCGAACCTATCGGAAACCTCTAATTCTGGTCTACTAATATTAAATGAGATTTTGTTGTCAAACGAACGGGGCCCAGAAGAACTCGGGAGAAATGTAAAATAAATAATGAAAAAGCGTTTTCAGGGAAAAAAATGGCTTCCTTTAAGACGCCAATTATTATTACAAATTAAATATTTTTAATTATAACTAGAATTTAAATTGATTATGAGACAAAAGGGCTAAAACCACTAAAATTACAGAAGGCTTACTCTCTAAAACGATACCAGGCGTTTTTGTGTCATTTATCGTTTTTTTTCTACTATGGCAATACCATTGTCGACGCTTAAACGCCTAAATAACTGTCGTTTTCGAGAGTAAGCCCTCAGTGCTCCCTCCCTTAACGGACAACAATAGCGTGACGGAGTCTTGGTTTTTATTTAGACTAATTTTAGTCCCACAATTAGTCAGGATTAACTAGGTTCTACTGTATTGTATTATTTTTTTTTTCTTTATAATTCTTGACGCTAACAGATACCCCGTCTCCATTACTAGGGTAATGGACCGACGGTAATTTACTCTTGTAATGGAAACGATCAAAAAATACATTACCGCCGTCAAAAAAGGTCTGCTCAGACCTTACCGTCGGTAAACCAAAAAAATAAGGGTAATTATGACATAAATTGACAGAAGCAAATAAATTATGAATAATTCTGAATAAAATGGAATATTTTACAGAAGAAGAAACAATTTATCTTCTAAACAAAATATTTTCCATATAACTGATAATAAAGCAAAGAAAATAAAAAAAAAAATTCAAAATTATTGATACAATTTTGACATTTGACCCGTGGTAGGTAGATTACCGCCGGTAATAGAACTGTAATGGAGATGGGTTAAGAGTAGATAAATTATGACCTTTAAAAAATGCATTTTCCAGTTTTTTTTTTCATTTGTTCGAATGCATATGGCACTCACATCAAATATTAAAGCGTCGCCATAAAATTGATTACAAAATTCTGGTATACATTTTCTGGTTATTTGGTTTTTGTGCTGACACACACACACATTTGTTCTGTCATCGTAAGTGCAAATGTATGGGAATATTATTGGAATCACCAAAACAGCTAAACAGCAAATAATATTGCAGTGAATTGTAGCCAAACGCACGGGGTAGTCTTATGCATTCACAAATTATGTAATTATGTACAGCACGAAAATCATACTTTTTTAGAAACAAAAAAAAAAAAACAAAAATTATGCACCAAAAATTCAAACAAAATAATCAAAATGAACAACATTGCCATTCATGTTTCGAATTGTAATCAGAAAAAAAAATAATTGGCACCCTGTTTTTTAATTTGAGCTACAGCCCTACACACAGGTCCAACACAGTCCACCTAATTAATGTTTTCTAAATATCCAACCATCAGTAGAGCTAAATCATGTCACTTCCGTTCATTTTTCGTTTGGTTGGTAGACTTGACTTGGCACGTCATCCTTTCGACCCTACCATTAAACTTGTAAAGGCGCTACACTCCTAAAGGAAGTTCTTCTAAAGAAACTTTACCTGGAGTGTGTCTCTTGAAATGGAAAATGTTACTCTAGCGGCATTTTTTGTTCACCAAACATTACCATCTAGTGCCTAGCCTAGATCGATTAGAAATTAGATGGCGACCATACCATTGGCGATATCTCGGACGAATACAATTAAATCTGTAGTGGTCATAGTCAAATGACTGGTACTCTAAGGATGGAACTTATGTATAGGCCTCCTTCTGCCCGTTTGCTTTATCCTGGGACTCTAGCATGAATTACGTAACAAAAGCGGGCAAATGCTTTTGACCGCTGTTCTGTCGGACACTAAACTACTCGACGCGTCTTCTTTCAAAACTGTCGATACGTAATTGGTAGTCGTTTCGAAAACGACCTTTCACTACGTCTTGGTAGCACCGCTGCTCTTTCTAAATATCTACCCGGATCGGTCGTTGGCACTGTAAAATGGTTGAATCGTCACTAATCTCGTTGATGACTTAATGACTGAATTTAAATTCTTTTCATTGAAGCAGAAAATTACAAGACAACAAGAAAAAAAAATTATTTGATAGGTTTGGAAAAATTGAATTCAAACATTTGTAAGAGTTTTCCCTGAAATAGGTTAAACTTGGATGGATTGGTACGTGAGTGGGCTGGATTTTGTCTCGGTCTCGTCCAAAAACTGAAATTACCCCTTTTCAACCCCAATTACACGTGTAACATATGTTTTTCAACAAATGAAAATCTCTTTATTTCAGAGATATTTTGCAATACATGAATTTGGTTTGGTTTTTATATAAAAGTTTATATTAAATAATTAAAATAATAAATTAATTTGTTGAAAGTGGTCCGTCCATTATCCTCGATTTTTCTGAGAAGAGTTTTGATGCCCCCAATCATTCGCTGGATGACGTTGACGTCAACTTTCTTCAACTTTATTTTTATTCGGGATCGTAATTGCTTCTCCGATTTGGCTTCCCATCCATTTTCATAAACTATTCTACTTAAAATTGCCCAAAAGTTTTTGATGGGCCTTGCCTGAGGCACATTTGGGGAATTATCGCATTTCGGTACAAATGCAATGTTTTTGGATTTGAGATAATCCGTTGTCTTTTTTGAATAATGGCATGATGCCAGGTCCGGCCAAAATATGACATCATTTTTATGGTTTCCTTCGATAAATTTAACCATTTTTGGTAAACATTGCTCGATATATACATCAGCATTAACTGCTTGTCCCCGTACGGATCCAATGAACGCCTTTAAAACACCGGCTGATGAGACGGCGCACCATACCAATATTTTAGGTTCGAATTTAGCAATGCCTTTGTATTTCACATTGTTGGGAGAGTCAGCAATACAGGCAGTATAAAATCCGTCATTTCCGCTCATACAGGAGTTGGCGAAAGTAAAGTATTTTTCGTCATCAAGAACGATGACTTTTTCACCTTTAAAATGCTTAAGTCTCAATGCACGACAACATTTTGGTATTTTCTCCAGTTGTTTGTCACTATATGTATTTCGGCACTTTCTTTCGTTTTCGGTAATTGACATCATTTTTCTTCAGAACTCGCTGCACAGTCATATGTGAGACCCCAAACTTGCGTCCCATTTTGCGATCTACCGTGCACTTTACCAATTTTTTTATGTTTCGGGTGCTCAAAATCGGTTTTCTCCCACTTTTTTGTTTGTATGCCAAAGGTACACCATTTTCACAATCCGAAATAGCCCGGTAGGTTTGACTCCGCGAAATATTTTTATTTCTTAATGTCTTTACGATTTCCCTTTTCCCCATCGTTCCACTCAGGCCGTATTTAAACTTACGAATTTCAAATTTAGACTCCATTTTAGTCAACCGCGGTATTTGAAATCTCTGTGATAAATGAGAGACCATTGTTATACGCACAATATGCAGTATACGACAAGTTTTAAAATCGCGTCTAATCATGAGACCTGATTTTCATTTGTCGCAAAACATATGTTACACGTGTTATTTTGAAAAATTAACGCTTTCATTCATCATTTGAACCTTAAAGGGTTGACATTTTTCAAAAATGAAAAATTTACGAAAGTATTTACAATTTAAATTCTGAGGACTGTGTGTAGCTTTTTGAAATTTTCATGTTCACAATGTATATGGACCTTAATGGGTTAACTTTATCCAAAAAATTTATTTGCCAAAAAATGCTAAAAATTCGAAGTAATATAAAAATATATAAATAGGACAATGGGATGAAATGGGTTAAGCTGATTAGCGAAACAACAACGGAGATTCTCGTGTCAATTACTCTCAAATGGTGTAGCTCAGATAATCAAATATACAGTGTCGAATCTCAGCAAAATAAATAAATAAACAAACAAAAGAACGTGTGGTGTATATCCATCCATCAAATAAGAAACTTTTCATTAATGTGTCATGTGGTGTTATTATTAATTATTATTATTATTATTAATAGAGAGAGAGAGTCTCAAAATATAATAGACATATTTATAAAATACCAGATATATAAAAAAAAAATTATATTAAAATGAAATTAAATTTAAAAATGGAAAATTTATCATTAAATTTATAAAAAAGAACAACAACAAAAATTACTATATTGATAAGAAACGTATTTAATTAAATTAAATTTTGAAGTTATAAAACGCCCGTACTGTGTACTCTAGTGATATGTAAACATAAAAATTGTATAAATTTTAAAAACAAAAACTCAAATAAAAATCATTAAAATCAAAGTACAAATCTTGTTTGACGTCATTGACCTTTCCGAATAGCAAAATAAAACGTAAAATTCTATGTGACGTCATTGACTTCAAGAAAATTGTATTGGCGAAGCGTCAAATAAAGCATGCAAAAGCATCTCTGAAGAAATCGTCAACTCATTTCAAAAAGACAAAATAAAACGAAAATTTCATGGCACATTTCCAGATAATCGACAGTGACGAATCATCAAATGAAGCATTCAAGTCTGTGGCTTACCTAAATAAATTGAAAATGTGTCATTCTATGGCGGCTCGTGAGACTTATCGATGCCATTATTATGGGGACTTTTTTTAAAAAAAACTTACGTCATTTTGATGGAAGAAAATGGAAAAAAAAATTTGTCATTCACCGTATTTGACTGATTTTTCGGCAGTTTTTTTTAAAAAGTGACACAATTTTGGAACTTTCTTAATCTTAAAGATATGGTTTTGAAACTTTGTATTTTTATATTATTTTTAATTCCAACCATTTTTTGCCAAATAATATTTTTCGAAAAAGTTAACCCCTTAAGGTCCACACATCTTGAACATGAAAGGGTTAATCAAGAATTTTCAAAAAGCTACTCACCATTCTCAGAATTCTATTGTAAATAATTTCGTAGTTTTAATTTTTGGAAAATGTTAACCTTTAAGGTCCAAATGGTGCCTTTAAATAGGCGAATACCCATTCGCACTTTGTGGCTCATTATCCATTCCAATCAATGGCACGCCACTGTAAAAAACCTGCAAGTGAATCTTGCAAATCTGGTTTACACTTAAGCACGAAACAGACGTTTGGCAGCCAGAAAAAAAACGCCTCGTCTAAACCCAGCTTTATAGGGGATTTTCAAAAATATTGTCATTTTTGTGCTTCATCTTTTTTAGACGGAGTCTTAATCCTCCCTTCCTACCGATCTTGTATAACGTTGAATTTGAGATAAATTGTCCGATTGTTTTCTTCTTGTGATTTATTATCGGCTTGCGGTTGCGTATCACATCAGGTACTTTATATAACCAGCACTTATTACGCTTACAGACACTGAGTGCCACCTGACTGACAAACATTTTGGTTCTTTGTTCCGATTGGATTGATTTCGATTCAAAATAATTTCTTAACGAAAAACTAAATTTATTTGAAAATCAACACGGACAATCCGCCAATCCCAAAAAATTTCATTTTAATTTTGGTTTCTTTTTCACTTTACCATCGACAATGTCCAACTCCTTAAGTATGGTTGGCAAACATTCCAACAATTCCATTTCCGTTGACACAAAACTACTACCCGCCCAAATATCCTTTAGCTTATCCATTACCAAACCCATTGTCCGACCTTGCGGACATCCATTTGATTGTAGTACTTTGCCGCTGAGCGGAAATCGAGGTGGCGACCACACATCCAGCTGAGCACACAAATCGACTTTGTCATGATATCGAAGCAGTTCCAATACATAGTCTCTGGTCACATCAAGGCTACCGATCGATTTCAGGCACATTCGTTGGTAGGTTCTGTAATTATGGCTTTTTTTAGGTTAATTTTTTTTAAGGGAGGGTTTTCTTTGAAATTTACAGTAAATCATCACAGTTCTTGTATGTGATTCGATTTTGTGTCAAAAATATTGCCAAATCACGTTCAAAAGCGGATAATTTAAGTCTTTTGTGTAGATCAAATGCCTGATCGGTGGTGGAGAAAAGTCCTGACATCAGCGTAATTGGATTAAGTCGTTTTTGGCCATTTTTAGAAATGGTACATAGTCTCTGGAATTCTTCAATGTTCAGTGAATCTGGTAGACCTAAAAAAAAAAGGAATTTACTTGAAAGATCTGACTCTTGAATCGAGAAATCGATGGACATTGTCCGCCCCTACCAATATACTTTGCAGCACCACATTTATTAACTAAAGTAACCACTAAGTCAGACGCAAATTTACCCTCCAGAATTTTTTTCAGTTCACCCCATATTCGTTCACCACTAATACGCTGCAAACCAGAAATATTCTCGGTTATGGCGTCTATTGTCTCTTTATCGTGGGAATTTGATGATTCTGCTATTCTTCCATAGAATCTACAGAGAAAGATGATCGAATCAGTTATGTTCCATTATGCTCTTATCAATAATAATGATGAGCAATGAACCTAAAATATCTTAAAATCCTTAGATAGTCCTCTTTTATTCGTGTTCCAGCATTCCCAACAAATGCAACACGACGCTTCATCAAATCCTCATAACCATAGAAATAATCATAGACACTTCCATCAAAACCGAGAAACATTGAGTTTATCGTTAAATCACGTCTGTTCGCATCCAATTGCCAATCGACGGTAAACAACACTTCGGCATGTCGTCCATCGGTGACCATATCAATTCGTAGGGTGGTAATTTCGAAATTTTCATCATCATTAATGCGTGGCGTTATTGTTCCATGTTTTTCACCATTCATATTGATCATTCGAATATTTTCCTTGGTAAACATTTCCTTCATTTGAATGGGCGTGGCCGTTGTGGCAAAATCAATGTCTTTTGGTGCATTACCGAGTAGAAGATCACTACACAATTATAGAATGCCATAAAAACAATAGAAATAGACTTTAAATCATTGTTATTGATTATTATTATTACCGAACAGCTCCACCGGCAATTCTAATCTCATAATTGTACGTCTTGAACAAATCAACGAGATCACAGAGATTATTGCTAAATATCGATTTAAATTCTGGCGAATCAATTTTTGTAACAATTGGATCTTTTCGAGCTGTCAGGTCGGCTTCCATTTTTCGTTGTTGGATAAATATTTGTTGGCTGGTTGTTGAATATTTTACGAAATTTGCCTACAAACAAAAGTGAGGTTATGTTTGAATGTTATTCACTACCGTTGCATCAAAATTACCTTTAGAATATTCGTGGATGTTTTGTAATTTTGTAAATTCCTAAACAAAAATTGTTTAATAATCATAACTTTAATTGTTTAGGGTTTTTGTTGTTGTTGTTGCCACAAAACACTGGCACATTTGACATTTCCAAAGCAAAAAAAAAATATTCAGAACAATACGTTCCACAAACCAATGCGCCGTCGCAGCAATTTGAATTTTAGGTTTGAAACTTAACTATGAAATAATCATGGTGGTCACTATTGTTAAATTCAAAATCTACTGGTAAAAGACAAAGGAGTGGAGATCAGTAAATACCATGGAAAGTAATAAGATTTTTTGGCTAAGCAGATTTCAAGTCTATAATTTCAATATTTACTATGAATGGAGAGGTACAAATACGTACGCCCTTCCCTTGGGCAAGAAATTTGGTAAATCTCTAGCTAAACTCAATTTTCAAATCGTTAATTTCTCGCACGTAAGTAGATTTTAAGTGCAGTTGGAAAGTGGGATGATAATAAATAGTAAATGACCAAGTAAATGTATGGAGGGATAAAACTTTGGGGAGTGTATAAAAAACAACAATCTAATCCTTTTGCTGCACATGAGAGCATAGAATATATACAAATTAGTCAATTTGTTCTGTCCAAGTTCCTATTTCTTCTATTGATAATTCCACACTGAACGGTCTTCATTCGAAATTCTTCTGCCACACGTATTTTTAGATTAAACTATTTCCTTTAATTGCAAATAGCATTCCAAGCCAGGTCCATTCCAATTTTTAAGGTACTTATGACAGAACCAGTTCTATTTACGACGTTATGTTGTTGTAGTAGCAACATTGTCGTCAGATTAAGTCTCATCTATTGATCTAGTATCCAGAAGTATTTCCGATGTCACGGTGTCGGACCACAGTGCGAAGGCTGTGAGGGTAGTACCATTGATTTGATAGTTGAAGAGATGCACGGTATCGTAAGGGCTCGTCTGACTTAGAGGGCATTCATTGGCCACGCTTGGGACAATTCTACTTTGGTAGCTCTTCAACTGGGCTTCTCAGGATTATGGATGGAACTCAACAATACGATCGATACACCTATTACCCCCAACCCCATCAATAGAATATTTATAGTAACTGCCCGATCTTACAGAATTCATTAACAGTGAGACTCTCGAGACGTCACATTTTAAACGAAAAGGAAGCAGAAATGTTCCATTATTGTTAAAAACTAAGTTGGCAGCGATTCTTCTACTTCTTCTTTAGTTCCTATATAGCGATGTCATCTGCATCTGGATTATATCTTCCATAGATTGCCCGTTTTCATAGGATCTCATCAAGTGTACCAGAATGAACAGCAATGGTGGGAGCACAGAGATGCCCAAATTGAACCCTAAGGAACTTCGGCCATAATATAATTGAGAGATTTACATCTGTGCTTACGTGTAGGTTAGGTAAGTAGGTCTATTGCCCCTTCACCACTGAGACCTAAAAGATCTATTCTAGATGCCCCTTGGTTTAAATGTCATCTTTTAGCGAGGTGTTATTAATGAATTTCAATCACCTGCGAGGGATTGTTCTGTCGGATGTCGTTTGGAGTCAGAATGCAGCCTCCTAGGTTGCGACGCCTAATGTGTAAGATAAATTAGAAAAATCAGTAATCTTAAAATAAGTCTAATCTACAAACTTGTTCCATATTTAGTTCAGAATCAATTGGCTGGACTGGAAGTTAAATAACTCTACTCTGTTTTAAAATCTTGCTATTTCTCCAACGTATAGTAGTAGTAGTAGTGGTGGACCTTTGCGCCTCGCATAGACCCTCTAAGGTGCATAGCATTACCACTTGCATTTGCCTATGTAGCCCCTATTACGGTTGCGATTTGGGGATTGTGCTCCTCGAGTTCGAGTACAACTGTCTTCACTGCGAATTTTATGAAGCTCCTCATATTACAGGTCGAAGTCGCCCTCAGATTGTGTAAAAAGTATTCACCTAAAGTTCTGTGTCTCGCTCTCGCAAGGGCGGGGCATGAACAGAGGAGATGTTCTAGTTTTTCTTTCATTCCGGGTTCTTGACAGTGCCTACACAGGTCAGTCGGTATCAGACCGATCCTACATGCATGCTCTCCCGTAAGACAGTGACCAATGTAGATGCCTACTGCCGTTCTTCACTGTGTTCTGCTAAGTTTGAGCAAGTTCTTAGTTTTCCTCAGGTCGAAATTTCTCCACATGGCCTTTGTGGTTCTACAAGACTATAGCTTGTCCCACCTTTCCTTAGCGGTGTTAAACATACGACTCTGAAGCTCATTTACGCCGACGCTCATTGGAGCATATACGGTCTCTGCGTTCTGTACGTCTAAGGTCGCCTCTCTTTTGGCAAGGGAGTCTAACGTATAACCATAATTGATAAATATGCCCACACACTATATCAAAAATCGAATCAAATAAAAACTTTTTTTTCTAGACATCTGTCCTCATAGAGCGACTGACTATCTGCTCGGTGACAGAAAAAAAGAAAAAAAGAAGCTAAACAATAAACCATGTAAAAGCATGTATTAAGCCATGTACCTTCCCCGGGCCAAATAGTACAATAACACCAAAATGTATATAATTCGCTCTCTCTGTGATATTCACCCTCCAGCAATATTGACTAATATATCGTGGCAATGGTGGAAAACTTTGAGCTTCCAGCTGTCCCTAAAAATTGTTTATTGTAAATGTTGTTCCCTTTAAAAACTTTTATAATATGTAGGATAGAGAGGTGCTTGGTGTGTGTGTGTGTGGTTGGTTCTCGTATCGCACCGTACAATAGGACACATGTTCGTAACGGTATTTGAACACACAACTAACTAAACCTTTTTTTTCCAATTTCCCCCTCGTTTTTGTTGTTGTTGTTGTTGTTCTGTTGGTAATATTATTTCTTCGACAGATTGATAAAGTCGTCGTCTTTAAGGTGCTTCACCTCTAATTCATTGTATAAGAAATGGTATGGTATGTGATGAATGTGGAACTGGTGCCCGCCACACACCATGCCGCACTATAGATTGTATTGAAAAAGATTAAGGACTTCGTAACCTTGCAAGGCTGTTGCGCTTGCTTGAGTATATATGTGGCATAGTGTGTGATGGGGTAACAAGTGGTTTTTACATTTGTGTGCTGAGGTTGAGTAATTTCATTGTGCGAAAAAGGGGAATTTTGTCTTGAGTTCAAGTTCACGACAATATTAAGATGGGTATATAAATGGTTTTTAAGCAAAAAAAGAAAAGAAAAGTGTTTGGCTTTTGTGTGAGAATGTTTTGTCAAAAGAGAGAGAGATGGACGATAAATCTTTTGTACATATGTATATGAATAATGTGGAGCGCTGTGTACATTAGGAAGAAGGTGTGGTCTGACTGAATAATAGATTGATTATGAGCTGTCTTTTTTCTGGCAGTTTTATCCTACATTTAACTGTCACCGATATCCTTCAGAAATTCTTTGATCCCTTTCGGCAGAAAGTTCCATTGTACAACAATTTTTTGTCGATAATATTTAAGACTTGTCTCTTCAGGGTATGTTCAACCAACTAGACGAATATCAATGATACTGCTTTACAAATGTAACTGCAACTTCTCTCTTCTTATCAATAAGCTACTATAGGTGCAAAATGGAGCACTGAAACCAGGCGCAAAAATAATCGGCCTTGCATATAACCAGATCAATGATGAATAGTAATGGGGTGCGGTTTTGTTTATTTGAACGTGGCGCTAAATTGTTCTGGTCACTTTCAATGTTACACACATGCCGCCATTTTGGCAGCAAACCTCTGCTGAAGCCCATTTAAATGGATGGACGTTGTTGGGTTGTTGGGCACATAATTTTTATGGTTCCGTTGGTTAAGTCACTGGAATTGTAAGCCCATCATAATCCTTATGTTATTGTTGTAGTAGCATTGATTCCTCTCTTCATTATGCTGTTTCTAACCCAAGGTATTGTGCAAGCTCGATGGTCTTTGTCCATAAATTTTCAACCACCAGATGTATGAGAGTCATTGGGCTAACCAGATATTGTGTGGGCTACCACCACACATCATTGATTTCGGGGTTGATTCGTTTGAGATAGCTGTTTAGTTATCTCGAATGTCCCGATCTCAGCTGAAATAAGGTGGATCTCGTTGTCCTTGTAGTAATCTTAGCTCCTTTTCCGCTACGGCGGGTGGCTGTCCATTTTACAACTACGCTAGGCCGATAGTCATTAATTGCTGTGCTGACTGTGTCTGTGTGAATTAATTATAGACCTTTTTTGTATTGCTTATTACCATTCGTCCATCCTGCGGCAATATACGCTACATCTTGAGCATAGAAATCAACTGATTTGACTTCTCCTAGGTGCTGGTGGCCTGATCACCATTATTATTGTTTTTCTCTATGGGCAGTATTTTGGTTTCCCATTGGCAGGTGTTGTTCATCGGTAAGTTTATGACATCCGGTGACAATCTTGAGTGCCGAATTTTGCCACAATTAAACCTATTTCCAATGAGTTGCTCCGAATTATAATCATCATCATCATCATCGCCATCGCCATCATTACTTTAAATTGCACGTTAAAGATTCTTAACTTGTAATTTTGCTCAATAATTTTAAGACTTAACAAACAACCCCCATTTATCTTCCACTATTATAGAAGTCTTATGATAAATTGCAGTTCTTTGTGTAATTTAATTTACTATTTTCCATTATTTGGCCCACACGTTTAATATAATAGCAACAACAACAAAAAATGTAAAAAGGACGAACACGTGTCTATTGTTATGTCAAAGGATTTATCATCGTACAACAATAAATAAAATTAAAAAATTAAAATGAATTTTAAATTATAAGTAAACGCTATAAGCACACCATACACACACGCACAACACACACACACACTCACTCATGTAAAAGTAAATTTAATTGATTCATAAACGTTCATTACTTTTTCATTCGCCAATCATTAATAATACTGATCAAAATAAATTAATTCACACATCAGAGCTAATCTGTACAGTTGATTTTCAAGACATTCTACTGATGTGTATTTCATCGATAGAAACTCATCTACAGCACTAATATAGATGGAATTAACAATTAATTACAATAAAATCATAATTGAGATATTTAACGAGAAAATAATGATCATAAATATGGACAGCCATTGAGAAACTATATCAGCGTTTAAGAATTAATTAGAGATTAATCGGCACCATTTTGTCTATTATTCGTAGTTGTTGTAGTAGTGTGAAACAATGATTGTTTTATTGTTTTATCGTCAACAAAACGATATAAGAAAATGTTAAGGAGTTGTTAAATCAGTGAACGATCGTGTTATCTATGCCAAATCCAAACAACACCAACGCAAAAATGTACAACAACGGCTTTAATTAACGTACATTCTTTAGCTATTCCTCAGCTACAGGCTCAGCTCGAGGTTAAACTCGATTTTAAAAAAAAAAAAATTTACTGATGTGGTATTTTTGAAAATAAGTTTTCTATAGAAACGCCCCACCCTAACGATCGCCGGTCAGCTAAATATTTTTTTTCCTAATAGATATTCAAAGTATCTATTAGGATGAAAAAGGCTCGCCGAACAATAGTCGCGTAGTTTAGGAGAAATGAATTTTTTAAGGATGTGTAAGCGAAAATTGGGATAATCTGAAGAAAATTCTTTTTTTCACGAATTCCATAAATTGGATCCTAAAATTAATATTATTAATGAAAGAAATGATCTCCCTTATACCTTTTACTTAAAACAATACAAATCCTACTCTAGGTGAGTACTGTAACAATGTGAACGCTATAGCTTCAGCCGTTTAAGCCGATTTCTTGATTACGGACGATCGATTCATTAATTGACTTAAAATTTTACGAAAAGAACTAAGAACAGCTCTTATTCTGTTACCGTCGCATAATCATTTTCCATAAAATTCCATTAAAATTAAGTGCACAGCACTTTTTTTGTGTGTCCATTGTTGAATTCCAGAAATTAATTTTTTTTCCTCGTATATTGCCCATTCGACCATAAAACACAAATATTCAACCCTTCGGACACGTGTCTCCTAAATTACAAAATTACAACAACAGCAGCAACAAAATCGTGAAAAAATATCCATTCCTGTATAATGCGATTTATTGTAATGTGCATAATGCACTTAAATGGGGAATATAAAAAAAAAAAAAAAATTGTTTTTTTCAAAATCATTGAAAAATTTGCATTACAAAACCATGATGCAATATGCATAATATATGAATTCCATATACGAAACAATGAATATTGCGTGTATAGTCTCGCGAATCACTATGTGTAATCACATACAGGGGAAGAAAAAAAAATGTGGAAAAATCAATAAATCTAAACATTCTCTATATGAACCGTACATTGTGCGTGTAAGGGCTGAAAAATAGCTGTGTGCTGTTTAAATGCATTTCGAAAAATAGGGTCTTTCTACGGTCGATCCACGGATTTTTGTTTTTTTTTTTTTCTTTTTGGCCAGCTGTCATTCCAGGTGCGATGGGGTGTTCCATATATATATACAACATTTATAATAATGGGGTAAGGGTGATTGAGCATCCATATACTTACTAACAATTTTATTTTAGGTGGTGTGGCTCTATCGAAATTATATTTATGCACTTTGAACAAGAGCGAGGTTTGGTAATAAAAAAAAATTTTATGATTCAAACGATCCAGACTGTCGATTATAGCATTAGAATGTTGCGGGGTAAACTCGCTGATAAATGTAAAACAATTCCAAATTTTTGAGCATGGAAAAAAAGCGTGCCTAATGAAAATTCAATTAATTCATTTTCATGCATATGCCGTTGGTCTTTAGAGATGTTTTTATGCTTAATTTTTGATTAATTATACTTTTTAACCAGCAAATAGAGTTTCCACAATTTATGGCTTATGGTTGATGTGTACTTTTAATTTCACGCAACCGCAACCACAATTTTACAGACAAATAAAGGAGCCGACAATATTTTTGTTTCTCGATCCCTGTGTTTCTGTACAGATAATTACAAATATCCTTGAAGAAATTATTTAAAGCTTTCTGGACAGCAACGACTAGCCTAAGCCTAGTCAACATTCTGAAAGAATTTGTACCCATTCTGGACAGTATTTAAGTAATAAGTACTTTAGGCTTAAGTATACTTTTTATAAAACTAAACTTAATAGATACTCTTATCAGAAAACAATACAGATAATTTTACTCATCAAGTAATTTTACTTATAAAAAGTTTACTTCAAAATGATTTGACTTTAAAAAAAATTTTTACTCATCAAAAGGTAACTTTTTTATAAGAGTAATTTTGCTCAAGCATTTGTATCTCATCCGGACAGCACTTAAGTAATAATGTATGTAGATACTTTAGGCTTAAATTTTTTTTTTAATTAATAGATGCTCCTACTAGAAAATCAATAGAGATAATTTTTACTCATCATGAGTAATTTTTTCTACAAGTATTTTTACTTCAAAATATTTTTACTGAACAGAATTTTTACTTGCAAATAATTTCTATTTCTACTCATCAAAAGGTATTTTTTTTTTAGTAATTTTACTCATAGGCATTTGTATCCGATCTGGACAATAAGTAATAATGTAGGTAATTTAGGGTTGAATTTTCATTTTTTTTAAATTGATACTCCTACAGATACTTTGATACTCCTAAAGAAATCAATACAGATAATTTTACACATCATGAGTAATTTTGCATACAAGCATTTTTATTTGAAAATATTTTTACTCATCAAAAGGTATTTTTACATGAAAAAATTTTTTACTCATCAAAATGTATTTTTTTTGAGTAATTTTACTCACAAGAATTTTTTCATTAAAATATTTTTTTGAGTAAATATTTTACAAATTAGTATGTACTTCTACTGAATGTTCAAGTCTGTTGTATTTCAGTTGTTAAAAAGGGACGCACACTCATTCTCACAAATGTTCAGTAAAATTTCACTCATAATGAGTACGGTTTTGAGTAAAGTACTCAATAGCAATTTTACAGTTTTATAAATCGATAAAAACTAACAACAAAAAAGTAGGCCTTCTACAATTTAAATTTTTTTTTTTTAAGTTACAACCAGTTTTGATATCTTTCAAAAAAAACATTGAACGCTACCTACAGTACAGGAATCCGTCCGTTTTTTTCGGACTATTTCGTCATAAACCTTCAAAAATGTTAATCTCTTCAGGTTTTTTTTTTAATGTTTTTTGGGAATTTGTTAACAATATTTCTGTGGAGCTAAGAATTTTTGAAATAACCCATTTTGAGTATCTTTTCAACGAAAGAAATAATGAATTTTTGAAAAAACTTTAATTTTTAATTTTCAATTGATGGCAAAAAGAACCAAATTGAGTGCATTGCGAAAGAATTATGAATTCCTTATTGAAAATCGGAAATATTAAGCCTAAAAGTTTGGAAAATATCACAAACATAAACTCGCCCCCTCCACCAAAAAGGCAAAACCATTAAATTTGTACATATAACTTTAAATCGATAAATTGCACTCAGTGAGTGAAGAAAAAAAAACAACAATACTCTTCTGTTCAAATAAAAAAAAGAAAAGTTGTATCCCAGCAATGCAACCCCAATTGTATTAAATTACGATTCTTCAAATAAATATAGAGACACATTTGATTGATCCAACAATTTTTTTTTTTTGTGTTTAACTAATAGCTGTAAATATAACAAATTATTGTCGATAAAAATAAAACACCTGCTCACGGTGTTTACTGTTTTTATTTTATTTATTTTTTTTGTAATGAATACAATACCGTAACGTAGGTGACAATGTCTACTCTACACTCCACTATATATACCACCAACCATTATGATTATTATTTTATGTGTAGGTACAGTACAATACTGGAAAATACATTGCAAATACATGCTGGCATTTTTATATTAACCTATCAACACTAGCACCTTCTTTATATTTATCAAACTCTACTTAGATATACTTACCTGTACATAACACAACGAGTTCGTTGGTATAATCAACAAAAAAAAAAAAATTATAATACCAGGAAATGAACAGATAATTTACCCTCCTGAGTTCAATATCTACCAATATATTTTATGTACAGGGGTAACTTAATATCCCCAAGTTTTATACAAAAACTTCAAACTCATATACATACATACACACACACAGTACCTACTCGTACTTCATATAATAAGGCGCTCTCTCACTGTGACACAAATAATTAAAATCTTTAAATCATTTTGTGTTTTGTGTAATAATATTGGGGATTATTTCTGTGCGTGTGCCAAACAACACCACTCATAAAAATGTACAATATAAAAATGTAGGCGCGCAACATAGTGGAACGCGCGGCCCATAATTTACGATAATAATAAAAAAACACACACACACAAAACCGTAAGAATACTGGTGACTCACGCACAACATTCTTATTTGCAGACGTCGCGACGCGTCTGCTGGTATTTTCGTGACGGTGTGCCACAACAAAAATGTAATTTTTCTATTATAATATTGGGGTATGCGATGTGTCATTAGTTCATTTAGCATTTAGTTTAAAGGGCTTCTTGTAATTTATTCTAAACATTCATTTAGGTATAAACATCGAAAAAAAAAAAAAAAAAAATTAAAATGATTTCATATATGGACGCAATAAACATGTAAGTGGTATGTGAAAAAGTAATTAACTTAGAAAAATATATTAACTGAACAATCTGGCGCCCAACTGTTAGCTGTACTATGTAAAGTTGGTCTCATTATGACAATATGGAAATTGGACACTTAAAATGACATTAGTCAGGAATATTACCGAAATAGCTTGCAAAAAAAAAATGGGTTAGGCATTTGTTACATCTTAAAAAGATTCTAATCTTAGATTGTATTCCAATTAGAAATTTTAGGTTCGGAATGGTTTTGGGTATCGAAGTATCGAGTATGGGAATCGAACCAACATTTAAGATCTGTTTTCACATAGCCAAATGAAATATACTTTGGCTCAATGACCACTCAAACAAAGAGAGACATACTGAGAAGTGAGACTTATCCAAACTATAGGCCACAGTCCCCTGTTAAAATTTGGAATGTTACCCAATTGTCCTAGCAAGCTAAAAGAGGAGATGGGTGAGAGGGACAATCATCCGCCAAAACAAAGACATGCTGAGATGTGGGACTTACCAATGCCTATAGCCCACAATTTCCATTTTAAAGTTTTAAATCAATTTTCACTCCCATAAATGTCGATTTCAACCGATTTCCTCTACTCTCAAGTCACAAATCCTTCCAAAGTTGCTGGTTTACTATGACAAAATCACACCCCCCCCTTGGATTTTTTTTTTATAAAACGGACAATATTTCCCCTGACAGAATTCTCCTTCACCAGGAAGGATTTTGTTCTAGAACCGATCTCAGCATGCCTCTTACAATTCCCCCTTCCTTTTGGTTTATGGTGAAGCAATTTATTGTAAAGTTGAAAAAGGCATTGAACCGAAGTGAGAAGGAGCGAACGAAAATCACTCGACTATTTCCCGGATAGATTTCCTACACTGCCACAAAATCGTCCTGGAAAACATTTTGTTAGTCGGAAAAAACTACTCTGGTCAATCCTCGGAAAATACGTTCAGAACGATTTTATCTGCCAGAGGGTAGGGAGGGGGGTAGATTTTATAAATTGTTAGCGTGTATTGATTAATTACCATGTGAAATCAGTAATAGAACTGACATAACGTAACTCTTTCGATTCACTTTCACTATATTCTACTCCATAAATGCTACCCCAACCACACCCCCACACTCACACACACACAAATACTCATCCATTATTTGTGAACTATCCGTATACCAATCGCGTGAGAAAGCTTCCTTTATTGGAATGTTATTGTCTACATTATAAGGGATGTTATACACAATAATATTGTTGCATTTAACCACCCCAACATTACTTAAACAAAGAGCCATTGGTTGTTGTGGATCAATTTTTCCTTTTTAAATTGGTAAAAGGAAAACGGAAATGGTCATACATAATTTGTTTTATGTCTAATTATATATTTCAGATGGAATATAATTTTAGAGTAGAAAAACAGGTGATAGTAGGAAATGAAAAATTTACCACCCCACCCCTCTTACCTTTTAATAATAATAAAAAATATTTTTAATTGTCTACATAATATTCAAGTGACTCTCTTTTACTCTACCCCAACAAATTTCCACTTATATAAATTCTGCTGGTTACATAAGTCCAAGGACATACCTTTGGAAATGATTTTGTAAGGCTTACCATCATTATACACCTCTGTGTTGTAAATTTTCGGAAAATTCAATTAAATATATATAGAGAGAGAGAGAGTGGGAAAAAAAGGGTTCAGTTATTTATAGTGTGTGATTACCGGTCCCTATATATATCCACAGAAAAAAAAATATAATAATAAAGTGGACGTTACGTCTAGTCCCTGTGTCGCCTTTTATTTCTGAGAATTTTAAATAATTTTCTAGGTGAGTCATAACGAAGAGGGAACAATAGAAACAAAAGAAATCATTTTCATTATAATTTAGGTGCACTCATAAACACACACACCCCGGTTTATGTATGAATAATCGTTTCTGGATTTTTCCTATTCGTAATTTTCTCATTTCATCATCATCATCATCATCATCGTCATCAAACAGTAAAAATATCACCACACACAGAGATTCTCACGATATTTGCTATAACATCAGCATTTTATGGGGTGCGGGATGGTGAATTGCATTGAAACGTTATTCGAAAATGTTAGATAATAAAAGAGAGGGACCAATCTCAAACAAAAAGTATTGGAAATGGATTTTTTTTTTCATCCTATGTAAATATATAATTCTTATGTTGCGTAACGTCAGAACGACGTACCGGTCACGCGACTTCATCTGGATGATGAGAACATACCGATAATTTGTGTTTATTCTTTGTGTGTGCTGTTCCATTGGGAATTGCACTACTGCCACATATATATTTGGATGGATTTTGTTGTTGTTGTTGTCAGGAGAAAGATTTAGTAGTGCTCCTCACATATCATCAGCTCTTAAACATTGTCACATAATGAAATTGTTCACAAGGGTGGAGAGAGTATAACTGTTGTAATGCACTCATGTAATGAGCAATTCGTTAGTTAATGAAATTTTGTGGCATTTAGTTAGCAGTTGTGTTACTTTAATTAGAGCCCATTTTTTTTTTAATAGTAAGCAGCAGCCTTTCAGGACAAATTCGATTCTCTCATAAAAGTTGGTGTTTCTACTTAGATAGATAATGAGTTAGACATCTGAAGGAACGGGAATGGGAGTATACGGGCCAAGAATCAGACACTACAAACCCACAGGAACTTACCCAAGTATATTTCAGGCGGAAGTACATGCAATTGAGAGGTGTGCTCAAATAAACCTCGATAGGAAATATCAGAGGCAAAACATTGCAATTGCAGAATGGTTCAGAAATGCCTAAATAAACTTAACGAACTAGGCAGAACCAATAGTCACTCTCTACTGGGTGCCTGGGCATGTGGGCATAGTAGATAACGAAAGGGCAGACGTGCTGGCAAGAAAAGGGGCATCCACCCGTTTCATTGAGAGCCCTTCTGTGGAATCGGAACCAATACAATTCGAGGAGAAATGAAAAAGGAAGAAGAAGAGAGAAGAGCCAAGCATTGGAGTGAACTTCCGAAGCTAAGGCAATCCAAAGTACTACTCGGGAATTACAACCGAAAGAGGTACGATACTAGTATAAAAGTTAGCAAAAACAGACTCAGGATGTTGACGGGAGTCCTGACAGGCCACTGCAAGCTGAAAGGACACCTGAGGAAGCTGGGTCTGAAAAAAAACGGCACGTGCAGGTTCTGTGAAGAAACAGAAGAAACCCCAATACACCAAAAACAGAATGCGGAGCACTCATCCACAAAAGGAGATTATCTGAGAAACTACTGCCTGACCAAGAAGGACCCCTTCCGTCCCTTAATCCACTCAAGATCTTAAAGTTCCTTAAGGAAACTGGACTCTAGGAGGTACTATAGATAATGGAGCGGCTGCAAGAAGATAAAAGTAAGAAAGGGTGGCATAATAGATCTAAATAAAGGTCGAGGTGCATCTTGACCTGGTTCAAAACGTCCCATAGAACTTAACTCCGCGGACGTTTATTATGCCTGGCCAACTGTCTCATATACAAGAACTAATGGCCAATATTACCGCTTCCCAGTCAATTTCTCTGACACACAGTTTAATTGGAGACATTCTTTTAAACACTCATCTCATTAACTTCATAGTATGACTCACTGATGGAGTCAATTAAAAGTCTAATTTTGGTTTCGAAATCTTTAAACCTCATCTATTAAGTGAAATTCAACATATTTCGAATTTGACTATTGAAGAATTTGATGAGAATGAGAATCCTAACTACATACATAATAAGAACAATGTAAAAATTACACATACGGTTTCCGGTAAGGTGTCTACGCCAGTCATAAGTTATAGAAGTCGTAACTGTTGATACACTGAATCAGCACTGGATCATTGGTCCTGTACAACTAAAACTAGAACAAATGGATAAATAAAGAAAAAAAATTAATTAAGAAATTCTTAAATTACCAATTTGTGCGTCTTCTCATCTAGGTCAAAACAAACTCGTTCCTTTCGATGTGAATAACAATTCGATACTTTTCTTCTATTTTGACCGGTTTACGTCTGACAGAAAAAAGTCTTGCACGTCCAAATAATTGCTGGTACAAACGTAAACGAAAAAAAAAGTTTATTAATTGGTGACCCCGACAAAAAAATCTTATCATCTACAGAAAGACTACCAACCATTTGTTAGCAATATTTCCTTAATCAATAAAATCTATAATCACACTTGAAATCATTTTAGGTCTGTAATTATTTTGAGATATAAATACATTCATTACAAAGACATAAATACCAAACCAACCCTTCGTAAAACCTGCATGTATTTCTAATATAAGTATACAGAATGCATGTACATATAGTTGGACATTTGCGGGGTTTCATTTTCATGACAGATGGTTGAAATCCGATGCCCCTTTAATTAACTAAAAAAAAAAAAGAAAACAAAAAAAAAAGATGAAAAATCTATGCAGAATCGCTCTACACGCAACAATTCTGTTTGTTTTGATGTTGCCCTAAGTATTTCGTTTCTCTTCTGTTTCGAAAATGAAAATATTTTTTTTTTGTTCTCATCTTCTTGACAATAGAATTATGAGTAGAAATTTGTAAATGGAAATTATTTTTAGATAAATCATTTTAGCAACATGGACTGCCAATAAGTGGATTTTTCAAATTTAATTTGCTTAACATTGATTCTGAATATTACAGCTACCTACTTATTCTGGATTTTTGTTTGTTTGTTCCAGTTTTGGCGAGTTCTTGTATAAAGCGTTTAAATTATCCACATTACGGTACCAGGAAACTGAACTTTTATAAATATTGAGGTGTATTTGACCGATGGGCATAAATCATAGACAAATATTATGAAAGTTACTGGTCGGAAGTGATATGACGTTAAATAGATTCAGTTAGAAAAAGAAGCATCTCTAAGGGAACAATTTGTAAGAGAGGGTCTTCTAAATAAATCTAAATTTTCTGATGATATATCTTCTGCACAGCCACAAGTGTGTGACGTCACTAAAAAGCCACTCTCCCGCCTCTGCAGTGTTTAAAGAACGTTGAGCAAGGGCAATTAACTGATCAGGCTCGAAAAACCCATCTGTTATGAAACCCAATACAAAGTCTGGAAGAGAACAGGAAAAATGGCACAACGAAGAAAAGACAACCATTTGAAATACTTTAGGGAAGCCAATACGGATAGTTGCAGTACCAGATGTAGAGAGGTAAAACACTTTTGGTTGGAAGTGAACAATATTTTTGGTCTAGTATGGAGTTTCTCAAAATGCGTCCTAAAGCCATTGCTTTTTAATCAGTTAATAAACGACAATTTAAAGATCCTATCGTATGTCTTGAGGATTGAGGATGATTTTAGAAAAAAATTAAAATCAATTTTAACAATTCGTGATTCAATTAGAGCCTACTGAAGCATAGATATATAGCCGCCCCCAATGAGAATCGTTTATTGATTTCAAAACAGAAATCTTTAAAAATGGAAGAATATTGACGCTAGTCCCGTAGTTGATTTGTTAGCTGATATTCTAATATTCCCCATACTACAAGCACTTCGTCTAGTCGTGATATTAAGGTTCAGTTCTGTAGCATGTCCATAATCTTTAGTCTTCCGTCTATCTCCTTAGAAATATTAGAGATTTATTAAATTGAATTGACATAATTATGTAAGTACCGATCATATACTCGTACAAGTACATATACCTACATGAGTATTGAGTACATATGTATAAGTACATATCGATCAATTTTAAGTATGTACAAAAAAAGGCCACCATCAATATTCCTCTACAGTCTACACATACGCAAAGCCTGGACATGACAAAGCAACATTAAGGGAATTATTGTTTTCGATAAAAAAAAACGGGATCGGTAACGTTTTTTCGCCCTTCTTGCAGGGGGATGATCAAACAAAGAAAAATCAATATCATGGAAAATATAAAAAAAAAAAATATTTCATTTCCGTTTACATGCATTGTGGAGCGTGTAACCATAAAATTATGGTGGTTGAATGTTTTAATTTTAATTTTTATTTTTATTTAGACAATTTAATAATAAAATATTTCAACATATTGATACCTAAGAAGCATCCATTATTAAAATATAAATTCAAAAATGGTGGCGATTAATAAATGTGCACAGCCTCTCTACGTGCACGAGATCATCATTTTTCAACAAAATATTTTCCCCCTAAATATCATTTATTATAATTGCACAAAAGCTGATCAAAGAATTTGCTTAAAAAAAAGAAAGAAAAAAAAAAAAGCTTAACGTCCATATAATGATTTTCTGACATAAAATTTATATTCAATCTAATCTACAGTTGTTTGATATTTCAACCCCTTCTCGTTAATGATTAAATAAATATTATCACGCACACATATTAAACCACTCACCCCATGCATATATTGTAGATTGTAGTAAAACAGAGAGACGTTGTTATGTTATTCAACTTTATATATTTGAATATGAAAATCCATCTGTATTTATATGTAAATTTAAGCTTTTTAAGCAGTTGAACAATTGAATTCATTTTTATTTATTTTTTTTAGTTTAGTTTTTAAAATGGCCGCCGACATACTCTCTGTAATTTTTGAAAAATAAATTAAAATTTTACTTTGATCATCATCATACATCATCAAGTCAAAGAAGAAAACTTAAAGAAAATGTTATTTACTTAAATCGTTCAATATATAGAAAGGGAGACAATTATAAAATGTTCGTCAAATGTTCGTGATAATAAATGGTTAAAAAGCAAACTTAATTTAAGTATAAATTAAATGCTTGGAAAGGTTTTGAAGGGATTCATACTGCTTTAGTTTTAATTGTGATGAAGCAAGACAGTAGAGTAGAACGTAAAAAAAAGGCTGCTAAGTAAAGCTATGCGGCTTCCATACTAAATTACTTGTTCCTACCCTTTCCCCCCACCCATGTTCAATTTTGTGTAAGCATTGTGAGAAAATTGCTATTTTATTGTATTTTTAGTATGACGGATTCTATAAGGGTTAACCATAGATCAATGGACGAGCGAGCGATCCGGGTGTCCAAAATTTTTATTCCATTTTTAGTTTGCAAAACCACCAAAAAACGTGAAACCAACTACATGAAACCAAAGTTTCCCTTTTATATTTCAAATAAATAGTATGAAAGCAAAAAAGTATTATGCATCCCAAAGATCAAAGAGTTGGAACATTTTCTGGTTAATTAAACGAAAACGAAACGAACAGGGTGTCAAAGTTTAAGTTCATCTATACAATTGGCTAGTGGCGGAGCCTAAGAATCCAATATTGCCGTATCCAATATTGTGGAAGATACGACAAATCGGATCGGATGCGTAATTTGGTTGATCGTCGTTCGATTCCGCGCTGTTTGAGGTTGAATTTAGTTTCCTCACTATGTGGTCTGGACCTACTGATGATTTTCTCTTCAAATATGAAAAAATATACGGTTTTCAACCAAAAATGTAATGTTTTGATCCAGAAATGAAAGAAAATCTCTCCGTTTGCACACATCTACAACTACAAAGGATGTAATTACGTCAAAACAACATAACGAAAAATATAAAATTACAAAATAAACAATTTCAAAAACTTAAATACATTTGGGGAAATATGAAAACAAAAAATTAAATCAGCTGCCAACTAAATTACATTACAACACAAAATCGATTAATGAAAACCACACTCATCCTTTTTGTACCTTCTTCAACAAACCTACAATTCAATCCTACCAACACACCATATATAGACATAGTATAGGATAGTAGGTAAAATCCCATTATCATTTAAATACATTTTTCTAGTAGCTCCTATTCTATATTAATGCGTTTTGAGTTGATTGCCCTCACCGGGATGTTAAAGTACAGATGATGGCCGGTTCGCACCCACAATGATCATTATAGAAATACCTGGACATCTGTTTTCTTAAACAACGACACGGTAATTCAAACCCCTTAATATATGTAAGTGGAAGGGGGGGAGAAACTGAATGTGGGTGAGCAGAAACTTTTATGGGAAGATGATGTAATTTAGTGAATGGACACGGCCAAGTATTGCGTGTTTTTGTGTAATAAATCGATATAGAAGTGTATAGCTGTAGGTAACTGTATGAGAGGCGAATGACTATCAATTTTATGCGATGAAACAATTATCTAGAATTATTTTAATCTCAACTGTTGAAGATGGTGTAGATTCTTTATGGTAGAAAATTTGAAAATAAATAGTGGACATTAGTGATGAGCAAATGCAAGACCAAGACTAGACCAGTGGGTCTTAGTCTTGTTTTTGTAGAAGAGTCTTGGTTTTGCACAGTCTTGATTTTGTTTTTGTAAAAGAGTCTTGGTCTTGCACATTGGGTCTTGATCTTAGTCTTGATCTTCCACATTAGGTCTTGGTTTTGTTTTTGTAGAAGAGTCTTGGTCTTGCACATCTTGTTTTTGTAGAAGAGTCTTAGTCTAGCATCGGTTCCAAACTACGATGACCCCCTGAAAGAGGGACAATGATTAGAAAAAGATCGATTGAGTGAAACACTAGGCATTGACAATTGGAAAGCGTTGACCGATGATCGATAGAGAAGATGGAGAACATCGATCGCCGATTAATCGATCTTACCATTTTTTTAAGCAATGTCAGCGAAGAGTTAACGCTCCTTTCTCGAGAAAAAAATGCCAGTTCAAGAAACAGCCTCGAATTAATCGGTTCAAACTACGAACTACACCCACCAAATATGGATATTGATTAGAAAAAGATGGATCGATTGCCAATTGGAAAGCGCTGACTGATGTGATCGAAAGAAATGGAGAACAGTTTTGGAGTGAACCAAACCCCACCTAGTGTTGTACGTACAGGTTGATAGCTAAATAATAGTGATTTACAATTTATTTACAGCGAATAAATTTGTTAAAAAAGCCAACAATTAAAATAGTACTAAAGGGAAGAAATCTACCCCTATTAGGCAGCTGCATATATTTAAAAAAAAATAAAAAACCTCCCATCTAAGTGGTATACACACACACAGTACAATTATATTTGATATCGACAACATTTTTTTTTTCTTTCTGTATCTTATCGAACCATCTCAATTATATTTATTACAAAGTAACAACAATTTTAAGAATTATGTGTAGCATCTCTCAAATGGATTGCCGAATTATTTAAACCCGCATTTGGATATTATGTAGTAGACCACCTGAAGTGATGTACAACCACAGGGGTACTCTAATAATACGCACATATAATAAACTGTCACACTATGTATTAGACTATTACAAGTACGTAATATTTAATTTTATTAATTCGGTCTTAAATGGTAATGATCCGTTTGTACAACGATATTAATACCTTCAATTATTGTCGAATATCAGTTAGCGTATAGAAAAATGCCCCCATATTACTATATCTAATAAAATATTCAAAAAAAGCTTGACGCATGATCGATAAGCTTAACTTAAGTATTATTATATATATATATATATATATATATAGGATAGGTAGAATAATACCAGCACAATTTTTATATATTTTGTTCAATGTTTCTAACAATGACCTCTGATTACCCTCTCTCTATATACATACACCATTAAACGTAGACGCATACCTACTTAAAAAAAAAGGTAGAAAAAGACAAATAGATTGAAACTGATTGATTATTTTTAAATAGGTACCTAAGTATGTAGTACTTTAGGAAATAATAGAAAAGGAACAAATTGTTGCAAGTCCTTTTGTGCATGGATACTTTAATTGTTTAATTATTAATTTAAGGGTATTTTTTTTGAAAAGAGGCCCATATACCCACCAAATTGTTTCCAATCTAAAGAAAAATACAAAAAAAAAATGTATGCGACGGATTTTATGGTGGAAGATTCTTGATTGATGTATACCCGTATGAGCGTATAACATCAAAGGGTATTATTACTTTGGTAGGGATAGTTTGTAACGGATCTTAATATTCATCGTCTATTTCGTGAAATTTTAAGTCCAAATATGTCCGTGATCAAGATTTACAGCTAAACGGCTGAAACTGAAATGATGACAGTTTATTATTTACTCGTATAATAGATCTATCTCTATTGTATTTGGAGCAGTTTAGTTTAAACGTGGGGGTGTATGCCCGTATGGCCTTCCTTCACTGCGACCCGTTGAATCAATTGTAAATCCCATTCTGTGTTCACAAGTTAAATGTGACCTACCAGCGGTGTACTGTTAATGAAGTTCAGTATGTGGTGGGAATTGTTCTGTCCGATTTTAATTGGGGTTAATGAATAGCCCCCTAGATGAAGTAGTCTTCTGCGGGTCAATGTGTCGCATTCGCACAGACTGTATTCTGCAGTTTCGACTACTGCACATAACAAAAATTATGGAAAACAAAGAAATTTAGATTTCATTAATTGATCAAAAAGTTCCACCGCCTACCGTTATGGCGCTGCAATCAATTTTATATCATTTCTATGGTTTTTCATCATTTACTCGATATATATACTTCTCATTTTGAACGGGGATTGATGGGGGGGACTTCACCCTGAGCGACGTTTGTTTGGAGAATTTGGGGCGGATATAAAATTCATCGGGTAAAGGATATCGACAAAGGGGTTCACCCTGAACCTTTTTTATTACGGGGGTAATTATCTTCAACGTACTTCTAACAACACAAAGCCACGTTAAACGCACAAATCTCCCCTGACACTCCCCTTCAAAAGGAGAGATGTCCGTATAACGAACTCAGCTAAATAATGTAAATGAATTTGTGATTCTAGTGAGATATAAAAAACATAAATTAAAAAAACTACACGTATTAGAAATGTGAAATTAGAATTAATAAAATTCTTCTAGTTAGATTTTTTTTCACAAATCTTTTTTATAATTTCCTCGCATTAAGTATTCAACATTATATTTCTTTCTCTAAATACTGACGGGTGGCACTCAACAATAAGATAAGTGTCATGCCAGTGGTCGATCTTTAATGCTAAATATATATACGAAAGTCAACTAACAATAAAATTGATTGTTATAGGACACGTAGACCTCTAACCAAATGTCGAATTTTGAAAAAATAACTATACATTAAAAATGATTTGAAAAATTTCATAAAAGATGCTCCTTTCTAATAAAAAGGATACCTAGACACACACAAAAAGATAAAAAAAAAAAAAAAACGAAAGTGCAATATACCAAATGACATTAATAAAACAAAAAGCCCAAATATACTTGGGTTGCAGGTAACACATATGTACCAGCTGTTTATTTGAGGTAAATTGGAAAGATAAACACTGATTTAAGGTTTCTTTTGAGTAAATTGTAATAAAGGAGAAAAAAAGGGTTCATTCAGGAACAAAAAATAAATAAATCATATTTCTGTTAGCACCTTGTACACGCACATTAAGGTATATGTTACGAATTGAAGTCTATCATTTCAGAATGGTGAAAATTTTACGGATAATCTTAAAAGATGATTAATTACGAATATCTTTAAGCGTTCATTTTCATTCATAAACCGTTGGTAATACGATTTCCCATAGGGCATACTTTAGAGTTTAGATAGTAAGATGGATACAATACAAAATCTAGACAAGTTTAATGTTCAATGGATTTTGAAGTAATTGTCCGATCTATGTTAGACTTATGGGCGGTTGGTTCGATATCGCAATTTCTGCCATACTACATATAGTGCATTAAGATGGTGTATTATGATGTAAAACAGTGTAAAATAACTTATGAATTACTATTTTAACGATTTCCGGCATGATACCCATGGTACGAATAGGAATATTAAGCAGAATCGAATGTCAGTCAATTAAAATAAGTAATTTCCTGCAAATATTTATATTAAATCATTTTAACTATGTGGTACGAGAAGGTGCCCCGAGCAAGTACGAGTTTACCACGTTGGCTGCCACATGACCCACCGGTGGGTCATAAATAACTTTTATTATTATGATGCCGCGTGCACCACCGATAGTTCACATGTATTCTAAATTCTCGTTTAATATACATTTAAAAGATTGAATCTTTTGATTCAGTGTGGCATTTGGTAATTACTTTATTTTTTTATATGGTGGCAGCCAACGTGTTAACTCCAATCTATTTAATTATTTTCTAAAAAAAAAGTTTACTTGAGGTTTACATAATTAGAGGGAGATGTGGTGACTATTTCGGATAAAATTGCATCAGTATGAAAGAAACTGATTCGGCTACCCAATTGTTGTTCAAAATGGAATCAAAAGAGGAAACTTTTCTGTCTTAAATTTTTACCACCAAATTACGATAAACGAACAGTAGGATGGTACAAAAAGAAAAATTAATTAATTCCTAAAATAGCCTATCGAAATATTTATGTACATAAATGTACTACACATATGACATAATAATCCAAAAAGTACTTAATGATGAAAATAAAAAGCTAATATTTCCATTTCAGTGCCTATTTTTAAACACAACCCAATAAACATTAGTCATTTATGTACACACATACCATATCCATACATATCCTAAAACCTATATGTATGTATAACAATGAAAAATGAAAATGAAATTAAAACTCATGAAAATGTACATCAAAAATAGCCTTTCAAAAACTTCCCTTCAATTAAATATATAGTCCACATACAGTTACGCGATTCCACTTACAACAACAACAACAAAACAACCCTCAATATAAATCATAATCTAACACACTGAAGAAAAAAAAAAAGAATGAAAATGAAAAGCGCCGAAATATTTTCTATTCCACACACAATTCAAAATTATGTGCGTCATGTTTCAGTGAACGTCCAAAACAAAACAAAAAAAAAAAAAAAGAAAAAAAAAATCTATTTCAAATGGTTCTAGCTTCTAGTATATAGTACGCGATTATGAATTATTTCACGTTCAATGAACACACTAAGGTAGAGGATACCAACGAGTCGCACAGAAAAACCCATTCTTAAAACTATTTTCGCTATATCGATATATATAAATAAATGCAAATTGCATACGTGTTAGTTTACTATACATAACTATAAATGCATAAAGCGGTATAGCATAGAGAGATACGATTTTACGGGTGCATTTACCATAGTACAGAAAATCTTAACACCCCTACAAGAACACTACCAAAACCACCCGATCTAGAATATGAGTAAGCCATAAGCACGTGTACTTTGTATAAGTCGCGTGCCGATATGAGGCGTGGTCTAGTTAGATAGTACGCAAGCGTACCGAGAGTACAATTCATCGGTTTATTTACAAAATCATTTTCGATTAGGGGAGAAATAGCATAAATACGTGCAGCACATGCATAAACATTGTCATTTACGTGAACCATCTGACCGAGGTTAGAGTGGCATATTTGAAAGTTAGTGCATTTTATAGTTTTTGTTGTTGTCGTTGTTGTTGTTGTTTATAATCAGAAGAAAAAAAAACAAGTGGCTTGGATAGCATAATAAAAGTAACAGACACAGAAACACAGTGGTGTTAATAAAATAGTGTTCGTGATGAGATGGCAACATCTCAGCAATTTTTGCCATTTCGGCCCACCTTGGGCGGTCTGTTGACAACGGTGGCCGATTTACCGCACAACTATAAGATTCGATATATAACGCCAGAGACACCATTGGATTTATCGGTGAAAACGATATTTACATCAATGACGCCACCCAGTACCCCATCACCAATAAAGAAACGTTTTCGTGAAGATATCAGTAGTGACTGTGGTGAGACAATTGAATCGGACACTAAATTGATCAGAACCGAAGTGAAGCTAACGATTCAAAAAGAAGTTACGCCAAATAAACCGATTAAAACGTTATCCGCTCCGAAAACATCGAAAGCCCATCCAGTGGTGCGGGAGAAAAAGCACAAGGCAGTGAGAAAATTGAAATTCGATGAAAATAAATCGTCTCCGGTGTCCGGTACAATTATACGATTGTTGGAAGAAATTGATGAGAATATTGTTCAGGAATCGGGTGACATAGATCCCCAGTATAATATTGTTGAAATTACCGATGAGGCCAAAGCCGAAATTGCGACCATTCCCAATGTCATCGGAGCGTACACATGCAAATTGTGCCGAAACGAATTCGACGATGCATTTGGTTTGGCACAGCACCGATGCTCATGCATTGTTCTATTGGAATATCGTTGTCCGGAATGTGGTAAAAGATTCAATTGTCCGGCCAATTTAGCATCGCACCGACGATGGCACAAACCAAAAGAGGAAGTACTGAAAAAACAAGAAAAAACGGAAAGTGATCAACAATTTCAGTGCATTGAATGTGGTAAATATTTCAAGAGACAAGCCTACTTACGAAAACATATTGCAACGCATCGCACCAAACAGCCAACACCGTCAAAACCAAAAAATTCCGAAAGTTCGGGCAGTTATCGCAGTGAAGATTCCAATTCAAGTGATGGTGGTCCCATAACAAACAATAATTCAGCGTATGTTAAGCGGGAAAGTGATTCGGACGGATCGCTGTCGTCAATGTCATCTGTTCCGCAAAATTATCGAATGTTTGAGAATGCATTTACGGAAGAGGAGAATATGGCTGCCGCTGCTTTGGCTCATCTGCGTAATGGACCATCAGTCATACGACACACAACAGCTCTGGCATTATGATAAGTTGGTTGATGTGGTGGGTTCATAATTTTACTAGGACTAGAGGTATAGACTGTTTTTGAATTAATTAATTTTTTTGTAATTATTTATTTAAATTTAGTTGTAGTTTTTTTTGTTTTTTAGCTACCTAATTATTTTGTACATTTCTTTTTTGAGAATATTAGTTAACCAAAAAAAAAATAAGATGAGTAATTTGCTAGTCATTGTGTAATATAGTTTTTCATAGTTAGTAGTTTTATTTTTTAATTTATTATTAATTGCAACAGTGGCGTGTCGTGGTTTCTCTATTCAAAATAAATTATGGACAAATTTCGTTAACAAAAACTTTAAAAAAACCTAAGACTGGTACAAAATATCAATATATTTTCACAAAAAGACTTAAAAACGAACTTTAATAAATAAAAAAAAAATAATTTAAAAAACTAAAGACTGAAACTAATAACCATATCTTCAAAAAAAAATTACCAAAAAAATTTTCATTTTTAAAAATTCAAAAATAGTATGCACTAAATTATAGTTTGAAGTGTACTTTTTTAAAAAAAAAGAAATTAATCTGTAAAAGGTCTGGTACCGCGGATATAAAAAAAAAAATTAAATTCAAATTTAAATTGTCGATATTCCATATGACTTTTTTATTTTATTCCTACATAAACGATTTTCTAACAGCTTTCGATTTCAATAGACAATACTAGCAGATCTAAAATACATTTCGCTTGTGAATTTTATAATTTATACCATTCGGACTTTATACAGCTCCTGTACGATTTCAGTTTTCCAATGGACAAGATGAACTGATTCGACTTAAGTGGAATTTTTTTCTCTAATCATATCCAAAGAAGAAAAATCGTACAAAATATCAAAAGAAATTTAAAAAAAAACTAATTCTGTGTACTAAAACTTAAAACAAAAACCACTTACTACGCCACGTTAGTTTGCTATTAATTAAATCTTTTTGTAATCAAAAATATCAAATGATTCAGATTTGTAAATATCAAAAGAAAAAAAAAGTTTAAAAAATAATTGTTTTTTAAAGCAGGCGAGGGGAGGATATTTTGCAATTTAGTAATTGTGCCATTTTATTTTTTTTTAATTTTAAACTATTAACTTAAAAAATTAAATTTTTTTTTTATAATCATTCATAAAAAAAAACTCGGATTATTGCAAAGTAAGTAAGTAAAGTCTTGTCTTAAGTCATATTAATTTATCGAATATTTAACTATTAACTATTTAATTTTTAATTTTAACTGCACATCCAAAAATAACGCCTAAGTACATTTTTAAAAAAATAAACCAACGAAAATTGTTTTCTCAAAAAAAATTAAATAAATCTGTACCTCAAACAGATACGCACCAATGTCATCATTTTTAAATTAAGTGATAAAAAAAAACTAAACTAAATTTAAAAAATCACAAAAATTTTTTAATTATTTTTTAGAATTTTCTAGTCAGAAAAAAACACATAAATAAATATGTGGTAACAAAACTAGTCTTTGCAAAAGTCATTTATTAAAAAAAAAAAGTTGTAAATAAATATTTTTATGCATTAAATATATTTAAAAAAAAAAAAAATAAAAAATCACGTTGTGAAGCACAACATTAAATTATAAGATGTACAATTGAACTTTATACACGATTGATCCAAAAAATAAAATAAAAATTGTAAATAAATTTATTATAAAATTAAAAATTTAAAAAAAAAAGATGAAAATTTTATAATAAAAATTATCACACCAAAATGTGTTTCCTATATAAAAATTAAAAAAGATATTTTTCTAGTCATGTCAACCACGACCATCGACCAAAAACAAAAAACAAAAATATTTCTAGTCTTTAAGAGAAAAATTAAATATATCTAGTCATATCACTAAAATTAAAAAAATTAAAAATAAACAGAAAGCAAAAAATATTTATCAAAAATTAAAAATACAAAAAATACCTGTTTATTAAAAAAAAAATGTTATTTTTAATTTTATTTAATATTTAATTTTAATTAATTTATTTCACTAAATAGTTTTTAAGCTGTACATACATTTTTTTCTAACTACCAACAGAGTTCAACCTAGTCATGCACAAAAATTTATTTTATATCTCTTTCTTTCAGATATGTAAAATTTTGATTTTTTTCTTTAATAAATAATTTAAGTGAAAAGATAATAAAATTAAAAAATTAACAACAAAAAAAAAACAATTAAATTTAAATATAAATCATAGTTTTTAAGAAAAACATGAAAAATTTGTGATACTACGTAAATAAGTTGTTTGAACATTTTTGTAAACAGAAATATCCAAAACATATTTTTATCACGAAAAAATTTTTGTAACAGAAATGTATACTTTTTGGTGGAGTTAAATGGAGTTATCAATAAATAAATGTTTAAGCTTTTATGTTATTTGTTTTTATTATAGAAGTCGAAGGAGGGTGGGGACGACGTGGTTTATTATGGTGTTACGAATTCGTATAAGCAATTTTTGGTTTCATTTTGCAAAATTTATTATACTTCAAAATGGAGTCGAAAAAATGATCTTCCAAAAAAAAACAAAACATGATCATTTCTCGAACAGATCGGTACCACCTAATAATATAAAATGGCAGGGTTTTCCATGACCTTTTCCAGTATTCTATAGTTTTTATCCGAATTCGTACTTTATTGGTAAAAAATCGGAATTCCGACAGCCACATGAATCATCCGGTGAAAAAAATATCAATCACTTTGCATATTTCTTATCACTATAGGTGTTTTTCTCATATCAATTAATAATATTTTGTTTTCTTTATAATTTCTTTCGGTTTTTTGATAAAAAATAAACCAGAGCGGCACTTTTGTTGATTTTTTTTTTTTTTTTTAATAAACCTTACGGAAAATCAGTTTTCCAGAGGCACAATTAAATTTGAAATGAAATGAAATAATAATTTTTTTAAAAAAAAAAAAAAAAGGTGTCAGAAGTGAAATAAGACCTATTTCAATGTGATGTGTTTCAAGGTTCAATCTTTGGGCCTCAACTATTTTCGATTTGTATTAATGATACTTGTGAAACTACCATTTAAAGAGCGAAATACAACTTTCTGACTACACCAAAAGCTAACAACATTTATATTATGCGACGAAATGCATGAATCTCGTTATTGGTCGTTTAATATTTCGTTAAAATGTTGTTAGCCAAATTTTTTTCGTAGGCCAGTATTTTAAGTTTCACTGTACACCAACTGAACGAACAATTGTATTGGTCAAACCTTTCTTCGGCCCCCCAATTAAGCGGATTCACTTTGAAATATATGTAGAAGCGGGAAGGCATGAAAGTATTCGCTGCCTTTGCAATAGTCACTGGTGTTAATTGATATTCAAATAGTCAGTTTTTTCGGTTGGTATTTTAAGTTTTAATACGAAACAATTGAGAATCCTTCAAACAGACATCCAGGAGCACTGATTACTGATTTTTTTTTTAATTTTATTATTATTTGGAAATTCATTCCAAATCACCGACAGTGTAAATTCGATATTGCCGTTCTAGTTCTAGTTTTTAATGATCGATTTGCAAAAAATTATTTTCTTAATTGTATAACAATTATAAAGCAATTACGAATTATTTGTGTACCCACAAATCTACGTTTATCAACAACAATAAAACAATAATTTGTTGATTACTTATTTTTAATGATAAGATTGATAACAAATAGAAATTTTATTCAATATCGAATAGTATTAGAAGAACATTTACTAAGTTAAGACGTTCCAAAGACAACTTTAAGTACCACATTGATTGGTTTAGCTAATTGCTTAGTTAATCATTGTTTTAATTCGTTAGTTTTTAGTTAGTAATTTATTTTTTGTGATATGAACCGATACTATGGAAGAGATTCCTCATCATCTGATGATGATGATGAAACGGTGTTACTTCGAAGGTGATTATTTCCATAAACATTTTTTTTTCTCGGTTCGTTATCTTTAATTTATTTCCGATCGGCAACCGGAACAGAAACACGAATTTTGGATTTAGTTTTTTTTTTATTTTTGTCACAATTCTTATCGTGCCAATAAACACTGCAAGCCTATAATGACCGGAAGTGAACCACTCGATAGATAAAGGGTACTTTTGAAGATTTTCAATTAGATTAATTTTGATGTATGAAGAATTGTGGTGCTCTTTCTTATCAACAATAAGAATTTAATATTAGTTCTACTATACAGATAGACATCTTTATGTACGGAATTGTCATTGGCATTCATATTAGAAGCTAGGTTGGCGAAGAAAAATATTTTCTCAAAATTATCTGTGAGTCGACTCGCTTCTCACACTTTTTTGATATCCTCATCCTTAGGTCATTTTTGACGACTAACGCTGCGACTCGCCATGCACAAAATTCCACTACTGGTTCTCCTTCTATAGACCATATTATTACCAAAATTCATATTGAAAAATAGAAATATCCAAGAAATGGGGCATCTATCATTCCTTGTGATGTGTGACCAAATAAAAATTATTCGTGATTAGAAATTTGTGATTAATTCAACTGGTTCTCATCCTATGGGCCATATTACCAAAATGTCATACTAAAAGTGGTTCTGTGGTTCTGGGATTCGATCAAACACTCAAATAAAACTAGTCCTAAGTGAAATTTCTCGAGGCTCGTGATTAAACTGGTTTGATTGGAAGAAGTAGAAAGGTTGCCAAAGAACAGATGACAAGATGGCGACTTTTTTTTCAAATGGAGTGAAAATATTTTTTCGGTCAATTGAGAACTGTGTTGTTCTGGGATTCGATCAAACACTCAAATAAAAATAGTCCTAAGTGGAATTTCTATAGCGTCGTGATTAAACTGGTTTGATTGGAAGAAGTAAAATTATTGCCAAAGAACAGATGACAAGAGGCAAGGCTTTTTTTTCAAATGGAGTGAAAACTTTTTTTAAAAATTAATAAAATTTCACTGCGATATCAAATTTTGTTGCTATCCAGGAAATACGAAGAAAATAATTTCATTTCATCATTTCCGTATAATTTCATGAGTGGTGAAATATTTTATTAAAAAAATCATGAATTTTTAGTTCCAAAACGACACATAAAGATCAAAAACTATGGGATTCATTTCAAGATCCACCAGCCCCACAAACTGGTGGTTCATCCGTAGACACAAAACGTTTCAATGATTTTAAAAAACTGTTAAAAGCAACAACCTATCTACTGGTATTTGTTGTAGTTCTAATCGCTGGCATCATATCAAAATCGTCCTTTTTGCTAATGGCTGCCCACACGAAAATTGGCACCCGCGTCAAATTTTGTAATATCAGACGTACGTATCTAAATGGGACTTAAACAGACAATTGAGAAATGTACTTATATGCGAAATATTATAATTCTAGAACCAAATCAAGATTTCAATGCGATCATCCCGACGGAACAGAACATTGCTTGGATATGGGCAATAATATTTTCGTTTGCCGTACCGGAAATTGGAGCATTTATTCGAGCCGCTCGGATTTTATTTTTTAAAAATATTCGCAAAGCTACATGGACGGAAATTGGTGTTGTGGGACTATTTGAATCATTTCACGTTATTGGTTTGGCCATCTTTACATTTTGGGTGCTGCCCGAATTGGATGTAATCAAGGCATTAATGTTAACAAATTCAATGTGTCTTATACCGTCCATTTTAGGTATGTTTTTTTCTTTAATTTTAAATTTAAATTTTTATCTTTATTTATTGTTAAGGTTTCCTATGTCGTTCGAATAACGAAAAGAAAACAATTTCACTTTACGCATTTGATATGCTGGCAATTGGCATTCAAGTTACGGGCCTCATAATATGGCCGTTGATTGGTGATAATATGGAACTGTGGCTGATTCCCGTTGCACTTAGTTTAATATCGTTTCGATGGTGGGAAAATTATATTTCACCAAACAGTTTTATCGGTAAGGTCTATTGGACATAATCTAGTTCTAAATCTAAGTAAATGCTAGAAAAGTAGTGAAAGATTTAGAGAAAGAGAGAGGCATTACGTTACGTTATTAAAAATGATAGAAAATAGCGGCATGCCAGAATTGGGAACTATTTATCGCCCAATAACAGGGAAATTTGATTAGTATTATCATTAAATCTAACTATTACCTGTGGAATCGTAACTTCAAATATTTGCTTCCGGATTGTCCCATAAAATTCTTCCTTTATTTTTGGTTTTGTTCTGTTCGTTAAATCTGAATCATATCAGAATCAAAGTCCAAATTAATTTTATAACTCCAAATATGAACCAACTAATGTCCTAAGTCCTTTCAGTTTATTGTTTCCACTAAAACCAAAAAAAGTAAAGGAATTAGAAACAGTCCTGAACAATTTATCGCCTAGAGTTCTAGACATTTGTTGCTAGAATCAACGGTGCAATAATGAATTAAGTATAATAGTTAAAGTCGTGTCAGAACGAATTAATTATTAATTTTTGATCGCACGACAATTCTCCGAAAACGACAGTTCATCGAAAAACAATTCCCTGAAAACAACAAATCACCGAACAAAAATTTTTACTTCCGGTTTTGCACAAAAACTCAAGAACGCGAAAACGAAATATGAAAATTCCGTTATTAGAATTCCAACTTGCATAGTACAGGTAGTCTTCGACTTACGACCGAGATAGGTTCCTAGACATTCGTCGTAACTCGAATAGGTCGTAAGTCGAATTTTATTTAAAAAAACAACAAAAAATAATAAAATTCAACTTAAGTACAATCGGAAGTGTAAACCACATACAATATGTACAAAAAGGTTCAAAAATACATGGCAACAATTTTTTGATGCTAGAGGGTCTCAATCTCCCCCATTTGTTTCAAAATACAAAAAATAGGATGTACGTATTTTTGGTTTTTCAAAATGTTGATTTCAAATGGTGCCTATAGTCTATAGAAACCTGAAGTTTCCCATGTAAATTGTATGGGGAAAAATTACTTTTTAGGATTTTGTGATTACGAAAATTCTTGCATTAAACAATACGGTATCCATGCATCGATCGTTGCAATTCCCAATCCCAATCGGCGTCGGAAAATTATTTTTTCGGGGAATTGTATTTTTCGGTTTTCGGAAAATTGTCGTGTAATCCCAATTTTTCTATTCACCATTAAATAATTTCAGGATTCTTTCGTCATATCAACAGCTGCAAGACAAACCTAACCGAATCTAGATACAGCATCTACATACTAATAGCTCCATGGAAAATTATAGTATTCCTGGTCAGTGGAATTATCATATCTGGAATTAACATTGTCGACTATTTCGATTTATTTACCGATGGATGGGCACAGCATACTATTCCAATTGAACAAATCGTAGACATGTTCACCGATCGCATTACCGACGATCACAAACGAAATCTACAAACACAATCAACGCATCTCTATGTTTTATGGATTTTCATCGCCCAAGTGATCAGTTCCTGGATTTTCTATGTGTTCTCAAAATTTGCATGCAAAATCCAAATTCAAGGATTCAGCTTTGCGCTACCCGTTAACATAACGGTCCCGGTAACAGTGACCCTGTTAATATGTTTGTGTGGCATTCGGGCCGGAAATGTTTGTGCCTTCCATGATTTTATGCCCGACTATCTATTCTTCAAAATGCCACCGGTTTACTATCTCAACGATTATGTCGTCAAAGAATATGCATGGATATGGTTGCTGTGGCTATGTTCGCAGGCGTGGACAACGAAACATTTGTGGAATCCGAAAAATGATCGAAATGCCTCCACCGAAAGACTATTTATCGTTCCAATGTACAGTGGTTTGGTGGTTGATCAATGTACGGCCATGAATCGTCGAAAAGATGAACGGGATGAGTATATAAAGAAAGTGGTACGTCTTTAACCTTTAACTATTCGCGCTGGTGTAAAAAGTACACCAACAAACAAATGCTACAAATGACATTTTTTACTCATCTTATATCAATTATGTTTATATCAGAGTATTTATTATTTTGGCTATTTAATCTTCTGCTTGCTTATTTTTAATGTGGTGTACATTATACACCGTGCGAGTAGTTATGTAAAAAAAAATGCGCAAAATGAAACATATAAAAATGTAAGTTATTTTAAGGATATGACGATCGACGATGATCCAGAGATCGTCGATACAAATATAATTGACGCAAAAGCTCGACTGAACAATGAGAGGGACATTCAACCTTGCGATCGGATACCTCAGGTGTATGTCTGTGCGACTATGTGGCATGAGACCAAGGAAGAAATGATGGAATTTTTAAAGTCAATTTTACGACTTGACGAGGATCAGTGTGCCCGTCGTATGGCAATGAAGTACATTAAAGATGCCAGCGATGAGGTTGATAGTGAATACTACGAGCTTGAAAGTAATTTTTGGTGGGATGGAATTTTAAGTGGGCAACTCGTGAGTATTAATGTTCCATTCGATTTTTAAATAATAATTCTCACAAGTTGGCCCTATGTAAGATTCAATGACCATCGGATCAGGCACAATAAACGAAAAGGTTCCACTAATCAAAATGATTTTAGGTCACATCTTCTTTGACGATGCATTTGTAAGTGACAAATCAAATATCGAAGAAGACGTCTCACCAATAAATACATACGTTAAGGATCTCATCAATAACATTGAGGAAGCCGCACGAGATGTGTACAAAACAAACATTAGAATATCGCCACCAATGAAAGTAGTGACCCCATATGGAGGTCGATTAGTATGGACGCTGCCGGGCAGAACAAAAATGATAGCCCATCTAAAGGATAAAAATAAAATCCGACACAAAAAACGATGGTCCCAAGTGATGTACATGTACTACCTGTTGGGCTATCGAATAATGCAAATGGATGCATCGCCGGAACGTAAAATGATAATCGCCCAAAATACATACTTACTAGCCCTGGATGGAGATATCGATTTTCAACCGGATGCCGTACGACTTCTAATTGGCCGCATGAAAGTCGACGCAGAACTGGGAGCGGCATGTGGTCGTATTCATCCGATTGGCGATGGTCCAATGGTATGGTATCAAGTGTTCGAATATGCCATTGGTCATTGGCTGCAAAAAGCCACCGAACACGTTATCGGCTGTGTACTGTGCAGTCCCGGCTGTTTCTCGCTGTTTCGCGGCAGAGCCTTAATGGAAAATAGCGTGATGAAAAAGTACACAACAAAATCGGTTCAGGCACGACACTACGTTCAATACGATCAGGGTGAAGATCGGTGGCTGTGCACGTTGCTATTGAAGCAGAAATTTCGTGTCGAATATTCGGCTGCTTCAGATGCGTACACACATGCGCCGGAAGGTTTTAATGAATTTTATAATCAACGGCGCCGATGGGTACCATCGACTATGTGCAATATTTTGGATTTACTCGGTGATGCCAAGTTAATTGTGGACAAAAACAATAGCATATCGATGCCGTATATATTCTATCAGGGAATGCTTATGGTTGGGACAATTTTGGGACCCGGCACAATATTTTTGATGATGGTCGGCGCTCTGGTGTCAGTGTTCAGCATCAGTATTTGGACGTCATTTTTATGGAATTTTTTGCCATTACTGACTTTTATGATGATTTGCTATTTTTGCGCCCAAAAGTATCAGGTGAGCCAATTATGCCAATTGAGAAGAATTCCGTCCTTAAATATAGATCATTTAAGCTCATCGCAGCATTTGCGATCAGTTCCGTTTATTCGCTGGTAATGATGGCCGTCATGATCGGCATTATAATGCAAGTTATGGATGACGGAATACTATCACCGTCCTCAATGTTTTTCTGCACTGTAGCTGGTCAAATTGTAATTACCGGTAAATTACTTGAATTCCCCTTTAGGTGTGGAACATTCATCATTTCATACTGCCAAATTATAGGTCTCCTACATCCACAAGAGGTTACAGCACTGATCTTTGGTATCGTTTACTATATTACAATTCCATCCATGTACATGTTGCTCGTCATTTATTCGTTGTTTAATTTGAACGACGTGTCCTGGGGTACCAGAGAGAATCCAACAGCTGCCACAGAAAAACCGGTAAACGAATAATAGAATTTTTTTTTATCTCACTAAAGACAATTTATTTATTCTTTGCAGATAGAGATTAAAGAACAGGGACGAATGCAGAAAATTATGAATTTAATAAAACCAAATAAGGAAGAAGAAGGATCTTTGGATTTGTCCATTGCTGGACTGTTTCGGTGTATGCTTTGTACACATCCAAAATCGAATACAGAACAAATGCAATTGGTCCAAATATCGGATCAGATAAGCGAATTGGATGGTAAATTGAAGCAATTGGAATTGTAAGTAGTTTTTTTTCGTGAAGAGGGGAGGGAGGTAATGCTTAAGCAATTTATTATTCCTTTACGCCGAAATGCAAAAAAAGGGAGCGTCCAAATGGATGAATTAAGATGAGAAGTTCTGAACTCATAAACATAAAATGTTGTTGACCGGTTCAATGTAGCCATAATTTTTAAGCTCCATATCGATGTTTCTCTACAAAAAATCCTAAAATCATCATTTGAAGTTTTGACTGACTATAATTGAACTGTAACAAAGAAATATCGCAGAAGGAAGTCACAAAATTTATGGAAGTCCAGAGAAAGTCCGACAAAATACATTGGACTGGGACTTAACCATTCGAAAAAAATATGACTAAATGTCATCTTTAAAAATAAAGAAAGTTCAAGGAAGTGGATGTCGAAGACAAGAGAGAGCAAGTGTCCGTATCATTTCCGGCCTAATTCCTCCTATTCATCCAATAAATATTCTCAAGATTGTAATTCTAAAATTCTAGTAATTCTAGCTGTTAATATTTTTCTTACAGAAAATTATCTGGCGAAATAAGTGTAATGGTGGACGACGACCTCGACGATTCTCACAGTCTCAACATGGAAACCGAGCAAAACGAACTGCCACAAACTAGTGTTATGGTGAGTGATTCTTTTGTTAATTCTAAGTATTCTGTAAAAAAAAAATATCTTTGAATCTTTCAGTTAGACAAAATTCAATCATATCTGCCAGACTGGCTGTATGACGATGATCTGAAAAATGCCCGAACCGATACATTATCCGTTAAAGAGGAAGAATTCTGGATCGATCTTATTGAAAAATATTTAAAACCAATCGATCGCAACGAAAAGGAAGAGGTAAAAATCACAAAAATTTATCTATTCAGTTAGCCTAACTCAGTCCCACTTGCCATGCAATAAATTTCAGAAACTAATGAAACAAGCCCTAATCGAACTTCGTGACATTGCCGTCTTTGCATTTCTAATGCTCAATGCACTGTTTGTGCTGATCGTATTTTTACTGCAATTACAAAAGGAGATCCTTCACATTCAATGGCCATTCAATGCCAAAAACACAATTCTCTACAATGCCAATACCAGGGAAATCATAATACAACGAGACTATTTGGAGCTGGAACCAATTGGACTGTTATTTGTTCTATTCTTTGGTGTCATTCTATTTGTTCAATTTATCGCCATGCTAGTTCATCGTTTCGGAACAATATCGCAAATTTTGGCAACAACCGAATTGAATTGGTATTGTAGTAAGGGCAGCCAGGAAATGTCGGCCGGTGATCAATTGAAAGGGGCATCGGTGGATATTGCCAGACTTCTGCAAAAACCCCAACCACAATGGGATGAGGATGATATGACCGATGAACAGCAGAAAGTCGGACGAAGAGGTACTATACATAGGATTTTGTATCAGCATAGTAATCGTCAGGATTTTAGTAATTTGGAAACGAATTTTAAGCGAAGATATTTTAAGGAAGGTAATTTCTTAAGGATTTTTGGTCAGACTGTAATAAAATCAATTTTTTTGTTTTTAGGGGATCTCGATGTAAATCTGGGTCGAGTTTCTGTAAGTCGAAAAACCCTAACACTTCTAGATACACGACGAAAATCAATGGTTGAACAACGAAAACTTAGAAAATCTCAATTGATCACTCACAATCAAGCGATGTTTGGCAGAACTTCCCAAAATACAGTTCAATGGCTGCAAAATAACCCAAGTCCACCACAATATCGAATGGAAGCAGATCACTATCCGAATGGCAATATAATTGACGGTATAGATAATCAAGCATTTGTACCAGCCGATGAGAATGAAGATTTACCAATGACAGAGATCAGACCGAGACACAGCAAAGTGACATTTGCCTAGTGTGTTATTTATGTTGATTTTGAGAGTGACATTACAAATCTTTTATTTAAAAAAAAAAAACTCAGACAATTCATTTATGTGTTATTTCAGTGTTTCCCAGGAAGTGAAATTTTTAGTGCTAACAATGCGGCCAATTATTTCTAACTTGCAAATTGGTAGATTGACGTAGTTTTGTCTGGAACCACAACCTGTAACCAAATTTAAGTCACCAAATACCTGTTTGACTCCCCTACGACACACGACCCCCACTTTGGGTAAAAGCATTATGGACACAGCCTAAACTGGAAGCGCAATTCCTAGATTGAAAAATGGTGTAGAAACACATAGTCAATTAGTTGCTATAACAACCAAATTTATGTCAATCGTGTAGGCCTCTTTTTATTGAAACTGGTACTGTTGGACTTCATGGACTATCGTCTTTAAATACATAAAATCAGAATACAATTATCCAACGAATCGTCATCGACTAAACGCAATATGACCAAAATCATAATACCCATACAACTATACACGGATTATAAATAATTTATTTGATCATAAACAACCAAACTGTACTCGGCTCACCATTTGTTGTGTCTGCTTTTAATTTTATTCGGTTTTTTTTTTTAAACGATACCAATGACCCATCAGTTACAAGTTAAAGAACCTACAGACGAACAGAGCGTTGCAAAAACATAAATTTTCTGTATTGTCTCTCCACTGAACAGTTTTGTTTGGCGCATTGTTTTATTTCTCTTATGCAAAATCTCTTCATGTTCATACAGCACAATATACACCACAGTTAATTTTCCATAATTTAAATAAATTATGAATCCGTACTGATCGCTTATCGGTATAAATCAGGTGTGGTGAAATTATTTGCTGGCGGGCTATTGTTTTTGATGATTTTCTTCGGATCAAATAAAAAAAATTATTATTCTTCCTATTATTTCGGAACTGGAACTGACCGACAAAAGGAGAAATCATCTGGAGAAATATTGCCTAGCCGAGAGGCGCCTTTCGTCCCTAAATTCACTCAAGATTCTAAAATTCTTAAAGGAAACTGGACTTGAAGAGGTACTCTAAGTCTAAGTAATGCTTTGGCTCAATGATAATAGAAGCAAGAAAGAAGGGATGCCACAATTGATCACAATAAATACAGGTCAACGTGCATCGATCACCCCCAACTATAATCAATCAATCATTATTCTGGAACACTACCCTTTAGCTCTAGCCACACTTCTGAGTAAGATATTGATTTTTCTCGGCATTGGAATCTATGGCACAAAAAGTACGATTCAGTTTAACAGAAAAAAATGGCCGCCATTATCTCTCTTGGACGAGAAGTGCTTGACAAGTTGTGCATTGTAATTGCTGACAGTTCTCCGAGAGTAAAATCATTGTTTTGCTCTCTTTCAGCCATTTTTGATTAAATGAAAATGTCGAATTCTTCACCCACCTCTCCCCCCCCCATACTACTGCACCTGACGCTGTGTCGCGTATTTTATTTCATAGTAGATATTCGATATACGCTCTCCTTATAAATTATCAATTCAAGGCATCTATCCTATCCAGGTACTTCCTATCCAGGTACTTCCGACGTAAATTATTGTCTGAGATAAAATGTTCTCCCAAGATAAATGATGGCGCCTAGAAATAAATTTGTTAAATAAACAGCATCCAAACTGAATGGGGGACAATTTTTCGCTGACAATTAATGTTCCGCAATGTTGAAAAATCAAAAAAAGTTGTCCAATACCTGCCACATTACAGTACACTAAATCAAACCTGGAATATAGAGAGCGAGAGAGACTCATAAGGTATCTCCATTTAATTAATACAAAACGAAAGAAAGAAAGAAAAACATCGTGTAGCTCTCACTGATTGTATAGTGTCAGCATTGCTGATAACACAAAAAAAAACTTGTTAGGTACTCCAATAAATATATTGGTGGCTGGTGGGTGATAGAGAGTAAACTTCGGTATTTTTTTGTCCGTGTGACTATATTATTATTGTGTGTGGAATAGATTATTTTGTTTTTTTTTTTTTTTTTTTTAAAAAAAGCCAATAAATTAAAATGCCGCAATCATAAGTGTCTCGTGGTATATTTTGTGTCCCCCGCAGTTCATGTAAAATGTAAAAGAAATCTTTGCCGAGCAGCCCCAGAATGTCAGCCCTGATGTGGAAATCATTGCCAAGCTTACTGTTACCGGACACTGGAGTATTTAATTCGAATATTATTTTAGGAGAGGTAAGTCAAAAACCCAGATGTTTTAATTCATATTTTTTTTTTGTTTGTAAGAGATGTAATAAGAGATGTTATCGGTGAACTTTTGCCCTACAATTAGTTAATAACAAAATTAATCAAAATAATAAGTAATTAATGGAAATTAATATTGAAAACTGTAAATCCATTATTGTAGTTGATCGATATTTTGGGGGAATAACGGGTTACATGGGATCATTTATTTAATAAGCGTTGGATTTCTTTGATTTTCTCATTGGTACTTCAATTCCAATTTATTAAATAAAAATACATATTTATGGCCATAAAACCATCTTTAATATATGTGAGGAGGCAATTTAAGATTAGATTTCGATTTTCCATTTGAGATTTGTAAACAAATTCTAATCTAAGATTTAAGATTAGGTAAACAAATTGCAAGACTAACAAACAAATAATATAAATAAATAAATAAATTAAGTAAAATAATGATAATGATGGTGGAAGAAGATGATGTTGAGGGGAACGAATGAAGTAAAAGAAAGGAAATCATATCAATGCCGAATATAGGCAACTAATGTCCGTTAAAGTACCCAACACATCTCCCCCTAGTACAATCGAAGAGAGTCGACCTGGTTCACGTCAAATGGAAGCAAGTTCTTCACTCTGGTTCCGTGAAATCAAATTACTAGTTCTAGAGGATTGGCCAAAATTTAGGAAAGAGAGAGAGAGAGCAGGTATTCCGGACACTTGTTAGTAATTAAGGTTTTAACTATGTAAGAATTAGGTCATTGAATTAATTGGTTGAAGAAACCCCTTTTTTCTAGATCGTGGTGAAACTTTTGTATACCGCAGGTAACCCCCTACCAATAATCCTTTATTAAATGGCGACGATTGACCCTCCTAGGGAGGGAGAGGTGTTTATCGGAGGGCAGGGAAGCTATTCAAAAACTCTGGACTCTAAAAAAAATATTTTAACATTTCTCCATACAAACTGTAAACCTTCCTGGAAGGTAGCGGAGGGACGACCGCCAAAAGTCCCCACAGAAACGTTGGTCGAGAGATCCCCGGCCAACTCTCTAACTCGGTGCGCGGAAAGCTTTAGCCTAGATCGTTTCTCTTCTACTATTTATCGGTATTTATACAAAAAATTAGAAGTGGTAAGAAGCCAAAATTGTTGTTGTCTTGTACCATCTTTTACACATTTTCTGTTAGCTTTTATCTGGATCATTGTGGGCACCATATTCTTTGTGCCTTTGAATTTTAAAAATTATTCAATAAATGATATATGATTCATAAATGTGGGGGCACCTGTCAACAATTCGAACAAAAATGTTCAAACAATTTATACCAACTGACCATTGGAAATATAATATTTTTTATTTTTAAAAAAATGCTGTAAAAATGTTGACTTAAATTGGCGTACCTTATATTGAAATAAAAAAGGCGCTCTTCAGCTAGTTGGTTCATTTTAAAAAAATATATATATTTCTACTTAAGAAACTCCTATTTCTTACCTACTATATTATCGCAATCACTTTTGAAATCACAAATAAACCGTTTTTTTGTTATAAAAATACTAAAATCACTTTTAATTTTGATATTTGTCGTTGCTCCCGTTCATTTTTAACTACATAAGTTCCACACGATGCTGTCGTTAGACCGTTTATCAAAATATAGTAATAGAACGACAGCTCTGGTTCCACATATATTCTAAATGTTGATTGAACAGTCCCGCTGTAAAATTGCATTAAACGAACTCCATTCACACAGAACACACAAAAAAAAATGTTAAAAATGTCAAATAATTGTTTTTTCTGTTCTGCGAATTTTTATTAGACAAATTTATTATTTTCCCAATTACATTTGATATATTTTCAATCAAATTTAATTTTATGGTAAATTTATTAGTAGATAGATATAAAAAAAATTAATTAAATTAACTGAAAAACGAAAAGCGGAAAAAAAACAATGAAAATCAAAAGTGAGGTTAAATTATACAAAAATTAATTAATAAAAATTATCCGAGAAACGAAATTTGTGCGTTTTGTAAGAAATTTTTATATATAAAATGAAATGGCTGAGCCAATTTCGAAAATAAAGACAAATTTTACGAGTTACTTAGATCCAGAGGTATTTCAAGTAAAAAAAACATTTTTTTTGTTCTCCTTTAGTTGATGGCATATTTAAAAAAAAAAAAATTATTTTCCAGGCTCTGAATGGAGGCGAAGATGCTCGACAAGCTAATTTAAGGCCAAAACTACTTTCTGGTAAGTTTTATTAATTGAGAATTATAGATTTTTTTGTAATTTTTTTTTTTTTGCAAAATTTAGGTGAACTTGAGGTGGCCAGAGCCAAAAATGTACTCATATTCTCATCATCAACCGATATTAAAGATGACAAAGGACTTCCAGGACTGTTGGTTATCACCAATTTTAAACTATCATTTCTTACAGTTGATAGTCCGGATGTAAGTAGACATTAATTTTACGTTTTACCATCGATCACCTCTACCCTTTTAGATATAAAATTTTGTTTTTCTTATTATTAATCGTCTTTAAAGATTACAGTATTTGTTGCATATGACCAAGTATTCTGAACAGATAATTGCATTAATTTTTAAAGACAATTTGGATGACATCATTTGTACAATTAATACCTAAAAATAGCATTAATTTCAATGTTGAATTGCAAAAATATTTTTTAAGGGCGGGTTCATTTAACAAATTCAAATATTAAGCAAATATTATGCTTATGTTCCTATCTTATCAAATTTTTAACTGCAAAGAACGACTATACGACTCTTAGTAATTGTAATTATTCGATTTGCCCATTTAATGAGCAGCACAAATCTGGTTTTCCATTGTGTGAATGATGAGTTCGCTTTGATTTGTCAAATTGTACATATCCTGGGTTTTGTTCTGCTCCAACTATGATAAGAAGTAAATGGAGCAATTTGGCTCGATCTGATCACTCCTCGACGGAAAAAAAACAATGTTGCTGAAGTAATAACTTGGTGGTAAGAACTGTGAACTGTCTTTGGTCGATATTGCCATCGATTTTTGGAACGTAAACGGATTCGCTCTGAGAAGCTTTAGATCTAAATCTCTACATAGTTACATGCACAAAATAGATGAAACAAATGACGACATCTGGCCAAAAGACGCGAAGAAGGCTGATGTACAACATATTTTTAATTGTACCCAGACAATCCACTCAGTTACATTTGGTAAACTTGTAGACAAATCCTCTAAATGTGGCTTCTTAAACAAACGAAATCCAGTCCAGTTTCGTGGTAGAGGAGATCCGGCTGGATGTTAACTTGATTAAATATGGATGAATTGGGGTCTCAGTCAGATTCTCTTAGTAGTTTCAAACACAAAATACGATCAGGCTTCCTCAAGTTTGGGATTTTAAGGAGAGGAGACATTTTTCTTTAGCAAAGTACTCCTTACAAGTATTTTCCTCCATCCTACCACCATCCACCGCTCTCTGTATTTCATTCTTCTCGATTTTTGTTACAATTTTGTTCGCTAATTTTCATGGGGGGGGGCCACTATTTCCTAAGTATGGGAACACCTGCATATGTCTAATGTGACTGGAAGATCGACGGACGTATAGCAGTGACCGAATTCATTTGAATTATCCTGTAAGGGATCTACACCATCGGATAGGATTGGTTAGGTTAAAAGAGCAAAATGTACACAGCTTCCACAGTTAGTCTGACTAAAAATACTCATTAGATAATTCAACTCGCAAATATTTCAAGCAGTAGCGGCTCGTGAAAATTATTGATCCCATCATCCCATCATGGGACCGTTTTTTCGGCAGTTTTTTTAAAAAGTGACAATTTTGAACTTTCCTAATTCTAAAGATATGAGTTTGAAACTTTATATTTTTATATTATTTTAAATTTTTAGCATTTTTTATCAAATAAATTTTTTGGAAAAAGTTAACCCTTTAAAGACCTTAAATTTTGGACATGAAAGAGTAAACCAAAAAAAATTCAAATTCAACTAAATTTGTTCAGGGTTACATTCTTTATGTTTTTTGTGCATTAATATATTTTTAAAATTTAACCCTTTAAAGGCACCTTAAAGGGTTAACATTTTCTAAAAATCGAAAAAAATACGAAAATATTTACAATTAAATTCTGAAAATAATGAGTAGCTTTTTGCACTTTCACGTTCAAAATGTTTGGACCTTAAAGGGTTAACTTTTTCCAAAAATTTAAAAAAAAATATAAAAATACAAAGTTTCAAAATCATATCAAGAATTTTTTTTTAAAAATAGTAGTCCCATGATGGGATCAATAATTCTCACGAGTCACCACTTTGAAATATTACCAATATAAGAGTGGAAACATACTAAGACTATGGGTTAATAGTCCTCTAACCATAGTTATCTACTTAAAATATCGAAATAACAATAAAACATCCACTGTTCGACTATATTTACTTAATGGCCATCGACATAGTTAATCCACCAACATGTAATTAAACATTCATGTGATGTGTAAAGCAGCTCCGAATGATTTTAAATTAATTAAAAATCATCAGGAAACAAGTTTTTTTTTTTTTTCGTTGGACACTACTCTGACTGGGCTTGGGATGTACATTTTGCTTTTTATTGTGTACAAATCATCATGACATCAAGGTTTTTATGTCGAAATGATGAATAGAAAAAAAAACATTTTTTTTTGTTTATCGGCGATCAAATCATTTAATTGTACACGAATTTGACGTGGTAAATTTGTTCTAAAAGCCATCACCAATTGATTTTATTATTAATTCTTGGACCTTAAAGTAAATAATAAAAAAAAACAACAACAACAATGAACAATAAAAATAAAATAATAGAAAAATTGAGTTACCTGAACATTCGGCGGTGTTCCTAAAACATAAAGAACAGCACCGGAAATGTCTTTGGGCTGAAGAACTGCATCAGACATTTTGCTGTAAATTTCCTCTCCGAACATATTTGTGGCAACCATACCAGGACTAATACTCTGAAATTTTTTTTCGAATTAATTTCAATAAATATTGGGACTGTAATTATTTTTTAGACCCACCGATATTTTCACTTTTGATTGAATTGATTGAAGCTCCTGACGCACGACTTCCGTCAATGCAGTTATTGCATACTTTGATGGATGATAAACATTAAGCGATGGCAACACACCAACCGAATAGCTAACTTTATGTCCAGCAATGCCATTAATTAAAATTATATGTCCACGTTCCTTTTCATTCATCGACCTGAACGCTTCTCGCGTACAAAATACAGCTCCCGAAATATTGGTCTCAAGAACATCTCGTATATTTTCGCTATTCCCCTGTTCCAACAATAATCCCGGTCGAACAATTGCCGCATTATTTATAAAGACATCAATCCCGTTGAGATTCTCTTCGATCCATGTGAATGTATTTTTTATCTCATCCTCATTACGAACATCACATCGAATGGCATGCAGTTCACCGGATGCCGAATCGGGTATTTGTTCTTTGAGCAATTCAATGTGATCGTGTCGTCTGGCCAAACCAACGACAATCATGCCCGATTTGACTAAGTCTATTGCAATTGCAGCACCGATTCCTTCACTGGCACCGGTGATGACGGCCACTTTTCCCATCCACTGTTCCATTTATTCGTTGAATGTTTGATTTTTTTTCTTACCGGTTAAGATGTCACTTAACAACTGATGTGTCGACATAATTTTCCCTTAATTCTGTTTCGGTTTGGTTTCAATATACAGGGTGTTTCGTTAACAAAACAACAAAAAATGCAAAAAACCTTAAATTTCCCGTATACTCTTCCGTACAATTTTACACTTCAAACTCTTTTAGGAACGAGACCTGAAAATATATTTGGGGCACCCTATAATAGTGTCGTGTGTGTATTGACCACCTGGTTATTTGTTTTATACTCACATGGGCTGGGATATTTTGTTACAATATTTTTATAAAATAAATTACCAGTAATTTGCAGAAGTGTGCTACAGAAAAAATGAGATTTGATTATTTTCAAAAACAAAAAATTTATATTTGACCTTAATTAACCTTAAAAATGTTCAAATTCAACTTTTGAAATATTTTAAAAATTGTTTTTGCCTCTCGTAGAGAGCATTCACTGGTCACCCGATGAACCCTTGTCCAGGCATGGGAAAATTTCAGTTGAAAACACTCCAATTGTCAAATTTCACAAATTCTCACACCTCAAGATGGTTTTTTCTAACATTTAAAGTGTTTTCTTTCATTGAATCGACAACCGGCAGTCATTTCTTGAAATGATATCCTAGACCTACAGTTTCAAGTGAAATCCGACCCACTCCGTCCCATGTTCAAAAATCCACAAATTCTCATACTTCAGGATGTTTTTTTTTTCTTCTAACATTTGAAGTGTTTCTTTCATTGAATCGACACAACCGACAGTTATTCCTTGAAATTATGCCCTAGAACCTACATTTTTTAGCAGTATCCGACCCACTCGGCTCAAGGCTCAAAACTCCGTATACGAGAGAAAAACACTTTATATTTTACACCCAGGGATCGAACTCGAGACCTCCCGTTCCAAAGGCATTATTACTACCACTGATGCATGTTGAATCTGAACCACCCATTTTCACTTTGAAAAATGTTCCAAACCACATCGGCACCGTAAATTTAACATAGTTGTTTGTGGAACTATTCCAAACCCGGTTAGAATAAGCTTCTTGCAATATTACGAACAAATGTTGTTGAGGAATTGTTTGGTGTGAATTTATTGCAGCGATTTTTTCCCATTTTCCATTATTTCGGGAATTGAGGAATACAATGTGGGACTAGTTCGAATGGCCTAATTTTTCAAATATCTTGGTACGAAGGATACAAAAAAAATCAGAAATGGGACTGGAGCATAAAAAGATGATGTTTTGAAAATATTCGTAGTGGAAACCATTAAAAATATTACGATTTCGAACAATGAAAACATTTAGGGGATAGGGGAGATCTTATGGCCTGTATATAGGTTGACAATATGTTACACAGAACTACTCAGACAAAGAATTACTCGGAATTACATAGAACTAGACAGAATTACACGGAATTAATTGATCCATTTCCCAAGAATTACTTTTTAGTGATTACCACCCCCCCCCTTCGATTGAAAAAAAAAAAATTCCCGATACTCGGTACACGACCGCAATTGTCGAATCTATTTTATGAATTTTAAAATTATTTGAAAACAAATTATAGACAAAAGCCCTAAAATTAAAATAATTAAAATGCTACCCTTTCATTATCCTAAAACTATATATGTACCTATACAGCACTATCCCTGAACCCTTTCATTAAAGAAATTCTTAATTTTTTTTTATTGATCCCAAATGTGTATACCCAACACATATAAGTACACAGCTCGTGGGATCTTCTAAAGATGCAGACAATTCATTTTAATTTTTTATTACTCCTTTTTATTTTATTTTTTTTATTTTTTTTTTCAATGCCAAGATAGGCAAATTATTGGTTGTATGTATATGGTGCGGTTGTAGTTGTATTGGTTTGTTATGCGATTAGATAAAATAACCAAAAAAAAAAAACAAAAAAAAATTTATAAAATTCAAACATTGGAATAGGTCAATCCACCCATATTTTGACCTTTTGTCGATTTTTTGCTTTGTGAATTTTTTATTTGAAAAAGAGTTGCCGGAAAATTAAGTCAATGAACAGTTGGTACTGGCTATGTATACATATTAGGGTGGAAGAGTAAATGGCTTTTTTTTTCTTTGGTTCATTAATCCGTCAAAAATAGAAAATTTTCCATCCAAAAATGTTTAGGAAGTAGATAAAAATTGTTAGCGACAACAAATGGGGTCAGTGCTAGAGGTAATGGCCTATGGAAGGGGAAGTTCTGGGTTTGATCCCTGTCTGTGTGTAAAATACGAGCATGTAGTGTTTTTCTCTCGTATACGGAATTTTGAACCTTGAGCCGAGTGGTTCGGATTCCACTTAAGAATGTAGGTCCAGGGCATAATTTCAAGGAATAACTGCTGGTTGTCGATTAAATGAAAGAAACACTTCAAATGTTAGAAGAAGAAAAAACATCTTGAGGTATATATGAGAATTTGTGGAATTTGGCAATTGGTGTGGTTAAAATATTCCCAAGCCCAGATAAGGGTTGGTAGTTTGACCAGCAACCCACTTATTTACGAGTTAGGGCAAGGCCTGACAAGGGCTACGGTGCCATTGATGATGATGAGATAAAAATTCTTCTTTTTTTCTTCATAAAAACGTTGGGCTCTTTTTAGGAAAACAAATATATTAGATAGAGCTAGAAGGATGATATTTTCGCAGAAAATCGGCCGTTTCCAAATGATGGATTATTTCTTCATACAAACTATACTCCACCTTATTTTATATGTGTGTAGTACAAAAAATGTTGTGAATAAATTTCAATATTAGAGCACAGTATTTTTGATTGTATTATATATTCCTACATAATTAATGGAGTTCCGCATAGAGCTATTTAGGGAACTTTTTAATCTTTCTTTATGACTGTATAAAAGTATTGAGCTATGACTCAAAACTCCACTTCTGTTACAATTAGTTCCGTGAAAAAATGTTAGACTTTCTTACAGAGCAATCGAAATCTCTTATTTGTCGAAAATGTCTGCAAATTAATAGGATCAATGCCAAAATGTAAACGATAATGTCCCGAAACTGTTCATAAACTATTTTTTGAAATTTTATTAAATTTCTTTCGACATATAGTAGAATGGAAAAACAATGCCCAAATAAATGACCTATAGTCTATTTGGACGTTTCTTGCATGGAAAAAGATCTAATCAGGCTTTCACGTCAAGAATTTTAACAGTTTGAATGTTTTAACAAATTTCAATGATCTTTTGTGAGTCACTGTAACTTTTTTTCTTTTTTTTTAGTAGAAAAGGAACATTTTGTAATTTTTTTTAGGGTGATCTCTGTTGGAAGATTTGTAGCACTTTCAGCACTTCACGAAAATCGACTCCCTCATGAGTCACTGTAATTTTTTTTTTTTTTGTAGAAGGGGATAATTTCGTATTTTATTTTACTAAAATGATTTTTTTTATTTGTTTTTTTTTTTGAGGTAATCGATTAGAAAATTTTTGGCACATCACTTAACTGCCATTAGCGGTATCTTGAATTTTTGTTAATCTCTTGATGAAGGGGAAAATTTTTTATTTTATTTTATTAAAATTACATTTTTGTTAGGGTTATCTCGATTAATTTATGGTGGGAACCCAAATTTATGGCGATTGGGTATCAATTATTATGTCACTCTCATGCACAGCAATCTTTTATGTGTCGATATTATTTAGTTTTTTAATCGACTAACTTATATGCAGGCTCACCACAGATTAGATAAATAGAATAGAAAGAAAAAAACTGAAGCGCTATAAAAAACCGATCTTGGTCATATTAAAAATACATAGAAAACTATAATCAGAGTTAAATGTTAATGTTAAATTAAAAAAAAAAAATTGTTTTTAATTGAAATTACAAGGATTCTACAATATCCCAGATAAATTCCCTCAGAAATGCAATCAAATAAATTTGTACGTACAAGGGGCCTGCATATGTCGCTAACTCATAATAAAATCTTTATATATCCTAAATGTGCCTTTATGTGTCTGTAAAAAAATGTAAAAATATGTATTTGTTGTCTATTGTGGTCATTATGGATCGAATGTATAAAATCAGTTGAAATAATTGACCGAACAGATAATTTCTATAACGCCACATAACTTCGAAACACCAATTTTACATTTGGCTAGATGTTCAAAATACCAATATATGATTAAAAATACTAATATATGATTAAAAATACCAATGTAATGATTAAAAACACATAAAACTCACTAATGGTACCGCATTAATTGTATTTAAATTTAATTATGGTGCTTGGTTTGTTTGTTTTTTTTTAATATAGGTACTAAATTAAATTTAATTAAATCACAATCATTCAATTAATTCAAATTACATCAATTTAACACAAAAAACAAACAAAGATGATTTTAAAGATAATTATTGTTTGTATTTTAAATTGCCCAAAAACACACAAAAAAATAAATAAAACAATTCATTGCATATTGTAGAAGATTGCTTTGTGTAGTTGTATTGGTGGTTAATTAGGTAAATTGCTTAAACCATTTCATTTATTGGCTTAATTATTAGCTCATGTATCTAAAATTAAATTAAATTAGAGATAAAAAAAAATGTCTTGCAAAAAACCAACCTGAACATGAGGTGCTGTTCCCAGAATATACATGACAGCCTCCGAAATATCTTCGGATTGTAAATGTGGCATTAAATCAATTGATGAATCTTGTTCGCCCCATATTTCGGTGGCCACTATCCCTGGACTAACACTCTACATAAAGAAAAGATTTTTAACTCTTCCTATTGGTCATAGAACACAAAAGAAAAATTACCGAAATCTTAATTTTCGTTTGACAAATTTGAAATTCTTGCCGCAAAACTTCCGTCATTGCAGTCAGAGCATGTTTCGTTCCATGATAGATATTCAACGGAGTATTACGTCCCATTGGCGCCAAATACGGTACAGCATGTCCGGCAATGCTATTCATTATTATCACATGTCCGTCGACATTTCGCTTCTTCATCGATTGAAATGCTTCCCGTATACAGAACATTGCGCCCAATAAATTTATTTTGACCGTTTGTTCAATCATTTCCGTATTATTCTCATCGGTCACCATAAATTGATTCATAATCCCAGCATTATTGATCAGTATATCACAACCGCCCAGATTTTCTTCAATCCATCCAAATGCATCCTTAATATTTGACTCAATTGACACATCACATTTGATTGCGTACAATTTTCCCGTAACCGTAGTGCTGGGCACCTCATTTTGCAGTGCTTCAACACGTTCGATACGTCTAGCCAATCCAACAACAATTATTCCCGATTTTAGTAAATCTTTAACAATTGTCGCACCAATACCAGAACTAGCACCAGTTACCACCGCTACTTTGCCAATCCAACGATCCATTATTAGTTGAATTTTATTAGTTAGAATATTAGAGTTAGTTTAGAAACTGATTGTTGTGAAGGGAAAGTGTGTTGTTCCTAACAAGTTACAATTACAACTGGTGTCTCTGATGTGTTCGCCTAATTGAATTTAGGTGCAAATGAAAATGTTTTTTCTTTTTTTGTTATTGTTCGTCAATTTATTCTAGATATATTCCGGCATTATATACACAGCGTGTCTATATAGTTAGGTGAAGCAATTTAAAAAAAAAAAAAAAAAACCACCTAGAAATATATTTTATAATAAGTTTTTGAAAATTGTTTTGATATGTACTCGTACCTAACATATTCATTATGTGTACCTACAGATATGGTGCTATCATAATGGGATACTATAAAAAGATTTTAATTTAATATTTAACTCATGTACAGAGTTGGCCATAAAATACTTCACTTGCGTAAATATTGAGGTTATTTATTATTTGGCTTTTTATATTCAATTGTAAAAAAGTTATTTAAATTAAATTCTGTTTCTAATTATAAAATTTTTTTAATTAACAATAATTTTTATTCGTAATAATTATGATTTTTTAATTCCATTTTTAAATTATATTTTCATTAACTTTAATTTATTTTAATTAATAATTTAATTACAGTAGAACGCTCGAAAAGTCGGGTACACAATTTTACTTATATACAGTACAATTGCGATAATATGAACGAATAGAAACCAAAGGAAGTTCATATTTGCGAAAAGTTCATATTTTAGAAAGTAATTAGGTTTGACAAGTTTTGTTAGTTTTGCGCTACAATATACTGAAAAATACAATAAAAAAGTACTAACAAAGAAAAGAAAACATTTTCGATTTTTTTTTTTTTTTGTCTAGTGACTATACCAAAATTTGGGTAAATAAAAAAAAAAACAGATAAGCGGGTTTTCCATTACGACAAAAATGTTTTACTTCTAATTATATGGGTAATTTACAACGGATTCATTGAATCCGTTGAATCCGAGAACCGGACGTCACTGATATATGTATACATATAATTATTTATTAGAAAAAAATTGGCTTATTTTACTTTTGTTTTTTTGAGTTTAATTTGAAATTACTGAATTCCAACTTTTTCATACAAAATATACCTTTTCCCTATTTTACCCGACATGACTGTACAGATAGTGTTCCATTAGAAGAAGAAAAAAAGAAGCAGAATCCTGTGATATCAAAATGAATACTAGAAAAACTAAAGAAACCCATTTCTGAAAAAAGAAAAACATTTTTCCATTATTGTGATTGTTGTTCTTCTATTTTTCAGAGTGATATAGCCACATATCAAGAAAATTTATTTCTTGGCAAAAACGACGTTACCCTGTCTAACATTGATTGTGTATACCAAATAATCGACAGAAAAAAGAGACTAGTCACAGCACAAAAAAAAATTAGTTCTAAACTTGAGGCTATACACATAGTATGCAAGGTAAGTGGAATTTGTTCTATTTTAAAAATATATCAACTTCCCTTCACTGAATCTCTTGAGAAATATAGGTTCTCTTGAGATCTTTTTGTAGAATCATTAGAACCATTTCGGGTCTTGAACCTCGTGAATAAGAACTCTCGAAAATTAGTTGATCTACTTTTAAGGGAAATTCAACCAGCCTCCAGACGGCATCTCTCCAGCAAAAAAACAGTGGCAAATCATCTCAGATTATTTTGTTTTTTTTCCTAAACGGGTGGTTTACTTTGAAGTCTTAGTTTTTGCCATATTTTTACAAATGAATTACAGGAGACACATTTATCGCGAAGTCCCTAATGCTAATTTGTGAAGACTCATTTTCTTCGTGAAGATTTATTTTTGTTCATTCCTTCGTACAGATTTTTTTCCATCATTCCTTCGTGAAGATTTATTTCCTTAATTTCTTCGTTTTTTCGTGAAGATTTATTTCCTTTAATTCTTCGTGAAGATTTATTTTATTTCATTCCTTCGTGAAGATTTATTTCCTTAATTCTTTCGTGAAGATTTATTTTGCTTCATTTCTTCGTGAAGAATAATTTACTTCATTCCTTCGTGAAGATTTATTTGCTTCATTTTCGTTAATATTTCTTGAATATATAAGGAATACTAAATCGAATGGCACATATCGAGTTTGCCATTTTTTAACGTTGTTCAGTCAGAGGAACTGAAGTTATTCTGGGGACATGGATCAAGTAATGTCAGTATAATTCCTTTGGACAACAATTTTAACATGTGTGATTACCCACCGCCTCGCTATATTAGAAATAAATTAATTGGTGGCCTTCTCTTTCAGAATTTTCGAGTACTAAAATTTGGTTTCAAACGATCTGAGGTTGGAAGCGGAAAGCATATAGCTGAGGCTTTGGCAAAATTTGTTTATCCGAATCGGCACAGTTTATTATTTTGTTACAATTTTAGGTAAATTTACTTAAACAACGGACATCCACAAAAAAAAAAAAAACAAAAAAAAAATTTAATAAATTTTCGATATTTTTTTCTAATTACTAAACAGAGAAAATTACTACAACACATTACGGAACGTTTCGATGTTCAACGATCGACTGGATTGGTCACACGAACTAATCCGTTGTGGTGCTACCGGTTGGCGTGTATTGTCAATCGAACGGGAGGATAATATACCATTAGGAAGTCTACCATTGAATTTTGTTATACCGAAGTGTGTGTCCGAAACGGATTATTTGAAATTATCAAATTTTTTTCGAAATTCACGTACAGCAATTTGGGTATAGTTTTTTTTAAAAAAAAATGTTGTTTGTCATTAGTGTGGAGCAATTATTTTTTTTAAAGGTTTTTGGTTTTAATAATGCCGCCCTAGTTCGAATGGCTGAACTGATGCCAACTATAACCGACACAAAACAAGAGAATACAATGCTGGAACTGGTCCGAAAATGTGATCCATTAATGAAACAGCCCTATTTAATGGAATTAACAAAATTGCTGCCAAGCATACAAGAAGTTTACCATAGTTATATTAAATTGAGAGATCTTTGTACGCCGGATAGCACAAGGCAATTTATGGTGAGTAATTATTTTCCATATTGTGTTGAATTTTGGGTAAAACCATTTTGATTTATTTCAGCTTCAAGATTCTAGGTTTTATGGTCTGTTAGATAAATCATATTGGATATTATACGTATCGTTATGTCTTAAGTATTCCAATGACGCAGCATTGAAGATGCGAAGCGGTGTAACGGTTGTTTTGCAAGAGAACGATGGTCGAGATATGTGCTGTGTAATATCGTCCCTAACACAAATACTGCTCGATCCATATTATCGAACAATTAATGGATTTCAATCGTTAATTCAAAAGGATTGGGTTGCACTGGGACATCCATTCAGGTAGGGTGTTAAATTTACTGCAATTCTCGAATGTGATAATAAAGTCTCTTCAATTCTACAGTGATCGTCTGGGACACGTCATTAACAACGATACAACCGAACAAAGTCCATTATTTTTATTATTCCTTGATTGTACATGGCAACTTCTACAGCAATTTCCTGAAGATTTTGAATATTCCGAAACGTTCTTAACGACTATATGGGATTCAACGTTCTTACCTATATTTGATACATTCCAGTTTAATTCGGAACACGATCGACAGGCTGCCAGAAAAAATGTTAGTATTCCCTGAATTCCCTAGTTTCTTAATTTTTTTAATTTTAATTTTTTATGCATAGGAACGACTTATTTTACGTCCCGTTTGGGATTGGGGCGAACAATTCTCTGACAAAGATATTGTTCTGTTCGGTAATTCGCTGTACAAAAAACCACCAGAGCAATCACGTAAATCGATGGCTGTGCTGCCACCAAATGCTATACAACTTCCAGGATTTCAGGGTAGTTCTAGATTTACGTTGAATCCATCACAAATGAAAGCTAGTCAACAACCACCACCAACAGAGGTATGTACAAAGATGTTGTGTTTCGGGACGCTTGATCGTTTTTTATTCAGCCCAATTGTCTGTGAGATGAATATTGAAAAATTGTATTATGATCACCTTACTTACTATTCCTCTACGTCACTAAAACATTTTTTTCGTTTTTTTTTTTTGTTTTTTTTCCCCTTAGGAACGCTTTTTGGAACCCCAATGGACAATACGCCATCTAGAACTATGGATGCAGTGCTACTATCGTTGGTTGCCAATATTGGAAATTAAAAACGGTGGCTATCCACAAATCGAACTGTTCAATCGAATGATACTAAGTAGTATATCGAAATTGCAACAATGTTTGCAGTCACGTGACTTTGATGATATACCAACGCCAACGAATGACGAAGCAGTATTTAGTTGCCAAAATATGCCTTCAATTAGTTCATTCTTTCCATTTACGGGAAATAGTGCAAATACAAATGAACTGTCCGACATACTAACGTTAAGCAATGATCTACTTGTTGAGGGTTCGATATTTGATGGACTATCATTATCGCAAGGACCTGATTAGCTTTGAGCTCCAGTAAAAGAACAATTGAATGTGTAAGTTTATCTTTGAAAAATGTAAATATTATTTTGTTGGAAGAGTTACACAAATAATTGTTAACTCTACTTAAACATAACAAAAAAAAAAAACATTACTATAGGGGAGAAATAAGGGGAAATGAAAACAAAAGAATTTACTCTGCACGTTATTTTCAAAATTCCTTTAAATTTTCTTTTCAATAGACACGAGGTAAGTACATCATTTCGTGTCTTATTGCTTAATCTAAAATTTTATTGAATTACCGTTCGCACTCGTCAACGATTATAAGCAATAATCTAAAGGCGTGTCCACACAAAAAATAATCTAAAAACAACATCATAAGTTAATCAGACGTTCTCTATGGGGATCGTAATAGGTAATAATTTTTTGATTTTTTTTTCTGTTGAATTTTTTGAGTTAGAAATTTTCTTTGAAGAGTTTTTTTTATTCATTTACTCCGAAACTTTAAAATCGATTTGAATATTATATTAAAAAAATATGTTTTTTTTTAAACATTCGGTGACATAATTAAAAAAATCACCTCCTAATATTATATCTTTCATTGTGAAACCATAAAATATTCAACCATTGGCGCGCGGTATGTGTAGAATTATTTATTTTTTTACTGAACTAAAATCAAGCAGTGTTTGTGGAAGAGAAAAAAAAACCGAAAATATATTCAAATCACACGGGAGAGATCATCGAATCGCCAAACTTTAATACACCGGAACGGCGAAATTTCGAACCAGGAGCTTTACTATGAAATACCATACGGTAACGAAAACATAAACAATTTTTTTGTTTTTTAAAAAATTAAATTTTATCACTATTACCTAGTTACTTAAATTCTCCTTAAAAATTCTTAATTTTACCCAATGATGCATATGTGGGGTCTTTTGGTACCTCGAACAAACTTATTCTCACATTACTTCATTTTATTTTTAGCCAGAGAAAAATAAACAATTTAATCTAAAGTATAGTGGGGTCTTGTAATACCCCACATATGTATTTCAGTAGGAAAAACAGTCAGTCATATGTATCCTAGGGTTTCGATCATTATGGTAAGAAATTTCATGCATTGTTTTATTTCTGTTTTCTCAACGTAATTTATAGTAAAAGCTACAACCCCCCTCCCCTGTGTTCCGGTTGATACAAGCAAAAATAATAATTTCGGTCAAATAAATTTTTTTTTTTTTTTTGAAAAGAATAATTCTTTGAGCGTCCATAATTATTGGACAATAAATTGAATTTTGGTTTAGTACAATTTACAAGAAGAATTTTTTTTTTGGCGCTCAAAATTTTATTTTTTCAAAAATTAATCCTTTTAAGATAAGGTCCCTTAAATAATTACATTAAGGATAAAAACATTTACGAAAAACTATTTAAAAATCGATTTCAAGCAAATGTTGGGTTATCGTGAATGAACCTTAAAGGGTTGATATTTAAAAAGCGATTTGGTGTCAACAATTTGACACGGCGCACATCATATTGGAAAAAAACGCGCTATCCCACTTTTATATTTCCCTTGAGACGAAATTTAACATTATGGTAATCGTCGAATTTCAAGCACACGATAAATCAACCCCGGTTACGGGTCCAAAAAGTACCCCACATCAAAATCAAGGTTGGGGGAGAAAGAAAAAAAAAAGTAAATAAAATTTTAGAAAGCGCGTAGACATTTTGGTCTCTCTTTTTGAATACTAATGATAGTTCCACAGATAGCTGGAACAATTAATTTATAAACCGTCCCTAACAATAATGACATCACTCCATGATCAGTACGACATTTATGGCTGCTGCGCACACTGCACACTTTGAAATATTCTCTTAAGATAAACTCATTTATAAGATCGTTCTTTTGCTGGAGTACTATATTCCTTTGTACGTTACGTTTGTAATTAGTTTTTTAATTTAAATTTTAGAAATAAGATTTTTTGTGTTTTTCTTTTTTTTTATATTATATAAATTTTATTAGAGAAGAATTGTTTTTAGTTTTTTTTTTTTTTTCTTTTTTATGTTAAAACATTTGTAATTAATGACAATGTTTAAAATAATGAGCATAAATATATACGTAGCCTTATTTTGTTCTTATGCATAAATTTCGTACGATAATAACTTATTTTGTTACATAAAATAATGTTTAAAATTTAAATATAATAAAAACCAGACAAATTAATTAATATGCAATATTTTTTGTTGTTGTTTTGCAGTTGCCGCATCACATTCTATTTTTTTTTTAAGCAATATTTTTATTTTATTTTGTATTTTAACTAAAAACAATTTTGATTCGAAGTCTGAAACTTGAATTTTGGTCGATCATATTGGAACTAAACGTCGGCGCAAAGTACTCCGCAGAAAAATTAGTTGCATACCGATGGTCACAGGGTAATAGGGCGAATCTGACAAATTTTACAAAAATTACTTTTTCGTGTTTTACTGAAGTTTTGGTATTACAAGTGTGGCAATTCTATGAACATATTTAATACGGGTTTTTTTCTCTCTTTTTTTCAATTTGGCGAAACATCACAGAAAATTTATTAACACAGTAGATGCTCGAAAAGTGAAACAGAATAATGCCAAGCGTGTTCCACTTTGCGAGAGTTCCACTTTTCGAGCGTCTACTGTAATAATATATTAAAACCGGACATTTATTTATTTTAATTTAAAATACCTAAGCACAAAAGATTTTTATACGAATTTTTTGAAAATTTTATGTTGAATATTTTATTTATAAAACCAATTTTTTCATTGCCCTGAAAAATTTCTAAAATATTAGATTCGCCCCAGTTATAGCCATGAGGCCATCGTTAATGGAGCATTTCAAAAATGTGTAACTTCTGAGTACTTAAGTATTTAGGTATTTAGTTAAAATTTGAACCTGAACCACAAAATTGATACCCACTATACTCAAGTATTGTAAAATAATTTACTCATAAGTACGATTGCTCCAAAAGAAAAACAAAAAAAAAGAACTTTAATTTTGAAAATATAAAAATTTACAAATATCAAAATTAAAAACGTTACCACTGTAATTAGGTTAAAATTACGTTAAAATTATGTTAAAATTACTAGCATTGGACCCAGCTACGTGTTCCGACCTAAAAATCAATTTCAGAAATTTTTCAATAATTAAAATCAGACCATTTTTTAGCGTCAATACGGTTTAATTTTCAAAATATAGAAAATTTACAAAAATATCAAAATTAAAAACGTTAGGTTAATTAGGTTAAAATTACGTTAAAATTATGTTAAAATTACTAGTATTAGGTCCGATATGTTCGACCAAAATTCAAGTTTAGAATTTTTATCCAAAAATTATAATTGGACCTTTTTTAGCCTATTTTTATTTTATTGTTTAACGCACTTTTTTGAAAAATTGATTTCCTCTTTTTTTTTGACAAATTTTTAAAAAAGTTCTTACATTTTGAAAACATATTTTGACTTTTTGATTTATCTTTTTAACATTTTAATATTTAATTTTAAAAATCGTACAATGGAGTGACTTAAAAAATAATTATTAGCTTAAACGCCATTTTTTTAAAAAATGTGTTGCTTTGTAACATTTTCCCTAGATTTTCATTGACCTAAGTCTGTCAAAGATCCGTACCAAGCTTGGTTTTTTTTAAATTTTTTTTTTTTTTGGAATATGGACCTAAAACATAAAAGGACACACGGTAAGTTATATTTGAAATATCAGGACGCTTGGTACTTCTATTTTTTTTTTAATGAAATAACACAGCTGACCAGATGCAAATGTGAGACATTGACCATAATTTTTTGTTGGCTGGTATTTCTGGAAATCAACTGCGAAACGAAGAAAATTTCAAATTAATTCATTGGACGAGCTCGCTAAAAGAGAAAATTGAACGAGAAAACTGAAAATGATGAATATAAAAGAGGATTATACAGAAAATTTTGAAGCTCTTGCGATGAGACATTTTTGACGTCTTAGAAGAACAATTAGAACGATTCGACGTTGTGCTGGAGTATAGAACAACAGGTAAGTTAATTGAAAAAAACTTTTTTTTCTATTTTCATTCATTCTTATTTGGCGAGGTAATTTTATTTTAATATTAAAGCATTTGTAAATACGGGTATTACTACTTTAGCCACAAGGACAAACTATAGTATAGTCGTACGAAAAATATACTGTGATGAAAGGCGTTAATAAATTCCGTTTAGAAATTCTTTCTATCAACGTGTATAATTAAAAAGCACACTGTGCTATCCCACAATATTCAATTATTTATTGTTATTTAAACTAAAGTACTTATAGTCCTTTGAACTTCCATATAGGACACGTATTCTATAGAATTATAGATATTATTCGTTGTTTAATGGCAGAATACAGAACTTTTTCATATAAACGCCCATATACCTATAGCTATTTCAAATTGATACCTTCTGTGTTTTTTTTTTTTTGACTAATTATAACCAAATTGACCATTTATTAACATAGATTCAGTTGCCCAATGAATTTTCCAAAAATTTTAGTTTTGATTTATTTTTTGGTTCCAGAATTCCACAAAAGCGGGGCTCTATATAATAGAATAATATTTTTCCATAATTGAGTTTATGTTTTTCAACAAAACGTTGCGTTAAAGTTTTAACTATTTTAAGAATTATCAATTTTTTTTTTATTTGTAAACTTAGGAAACTACCTAGAATTTTATCATAGAATTTCCGTCAATAATTTAGCATTTAAATTTCGATCGAATCGAAACGGGAACTTCCAATTGGTAATGAACGTTAACCTTTCCATCATAATCTGCAAGTCATATGAATGTCGGTATGTAATTCTCTAAAAATGTTTGTGCAAAATAAATACTCTAAATAGGTTGGTTCGATTTTGAATAAAAATAATAAAAATTTCGATTGCGCCAAACTCTTGTGTAGAATCGTTCCATTAGAAATTCCACACAAAAAAAAACTACAAATATGGACGCCATATTGTATTCCAATGTCATTTAAAAGGGAAAAAAAACATTCCCCACGTTTCAATCTCCCACCAATATGGAAGGCATCCATATTTAGATGTCTTTTAAGTGACATTACTCAATACAATTAATTTAAGGTGGTAGAGGGGTACCGCGTAAGTGTGTATTTCTTATCTATATAGCAGTGTTGGAAGCTGATTTTGTTACTGATCACCGCCAAAACTAAAGTTAAAAACGTACACATTTACACCATGCACAATAAATTTATGTGCATCCAAAAAATGTGTTCGAAATGTGCAACCTCATATTAATCCTACATAAAACTGTACCAAAAATATGATCGAGCCAGTGGACACAGGCTGACTATGGGGTCCTCTATTCCCTAGTTCAGTAATTCATATTTATAAAATAGCTGACGACTTATATTGTTGGCAGTGGCGTTTTTTTTCTTTTTTTTTGCGAACAAGTTGGTGTTGAAAAGTGGCAAAATAGGCCGATTGAAAAAAATGTGGTGGGATTGTTGGAGGAGGGGAGGGGAGAAGGGGGAAAGTATAGGGATGCCATTTTTGACGTGTTAATTGCTAGTTTTAACTAGTAATAAAATGTTTTTTCTAGAAGATGCTTGTGGAAATTAGGAGCCCTAGGCACGCGCCTAGTGCACCTATGCCTAAACACGACACTGTGATCGACAAATGCAGCAATAATATTCAGTTGTCTATTTTAAAACATAATTTTGTGTCGATAATTGAGAACATGCACATTTTGAAATGTGCATAAAATGTGTATACTGTTTTAGATTGATCCATCCTATTAGCTTAATTAAAAAAAGAAGATTATCACCTCTTCGTACCAAACATTTACCTTATTTAACAGTGTTTCACACAATTTCAAAAACTATATACATATGTAGGTATCTTTTAACTGGTTTGAATACTTCTCTTTCTCTCTCTCTCTCTCTCTATAGATAGAGAATCCTATCTGATTTGTAATTTGCATACATATAATTAAAATTAACAAAAAAGACAAACAACAATGCACCTCCGCATGCGCATGCGCATACATATTTAATAAAACAAAATCTACATAAGTATTATATGGTATTGACATCATAGATGATTTTTAGTTTATTGAAAGTACCCCACTACTCTATCCCTCCCCCCCACACTGATCATATATTTAATAAACAACAAAAATGTGATGTCCACACTCTAATACCGTTTCGAACACATTTTGAATCTTTCTATTAATCCCATAGACATACATAGATCGATTACTAATCCGGTACATTTTTCGATCAGAGTGTGGATTCGGACACAAAGAGAAAGAGAGAGAGAGAGAGAGAGAGACAGAGTTGATTATGTTGTTATGATCGCTCAGTTTTGTATTTGTTGTTAATAAATAATTGAAAAAGGCAATAAGTTTTATACACAGAATTCAATCACGTTGCGAGAAAGTTACAATTCAGTACCTATCCACAGTACCTACCTGCCAATCTATAGTAGTGGAAGCAATTTTATTACCTTTTTGCCGGAATATCATTATGATTTGAAATGAGAGCGAATAATTTTGTTTTTTTTTGTTTTTGATATTTATTGTTGTTGTTGTAGTTGTAACTGGTGATTGTGATTTATATTTAAAGAGTTTTCTGTATGTTTATTTAAGTGAAATTGCAAAATATTCACCATATTCGTTAGTGTGTTACAAAAATTATGTTACTTTTTTTTTATTTATTTTTTTTTGATTAAAACAAGTTTTTGATTTATGAATTTTTAAGAGTTGGATCTAATGAGCGGCTAAAGAAGAAATAGAAAAAAAAGGAAAACTCAATTTTTTAAAAATGTAAGTTATTTTTTTAAATTTTTTTTTTTAATTTATTTTTCTTATTTTACATATTTTTATGGATGCTCGAAAGTTGTCATGTCATGGTCAATGCTTAAAACGACTCAAAATCACAATCCCATATAAATTGTACATTTTTAGATTTTTTTTTTAAATTTTTTTTTCAATTTAAGCCTTACTTTGATCATTTTATGCGGATTGCTTCATTGAAATTTTTCACATGCTCATTTCTTATTATGTTCCAATCAGATTTATAATTGCGTGATTATAATTGTAAATAATGTTTGCGGTAATCTGGTAATGTAATATAGCCTAGCCCAGCCATATGTGTGTGGTATACTTGTAAATATTATAAAAGGTACTATGCAATACTTTGACCTTTAATTTTTTTTTTGTTTTTTTTTGTTTTTTTTTTTCAATTTATAATCTTAAAGTACCTGTTGGTTTATTAAAAATTGTCATTGTTGATTGCAATATTTTATAATGGTGCAATTCAAACGCAATTAATGCGGCCTAGAAAAGGGATTAATATGTAATTCGAAACCTTTTTCAAAGCGGCTTATGAATTGGGATTTTTTTTTTGACAGATTAAAATAATGGAGCAATAATTCACCATTTGAACGAAGACTTTTTCAAGTGGAATTCAAAAAAATTACCAACTTAGGTTTTTTTTTTAAAAAAAATGTATTATTTTAACAAAAAAAAAATTACTTTCTGATCCCGATCATAATTGGTTAGACAAAAAAAAAATCCACGAGATTTCGCTCACATATTTTTAAAAATGTAATTTTTTTTTTGGAACATTTTACTATGAAAATTAAAAAATCCTAAGTAAAAATATAAAAAAAATGATTTAATTATTTTTTAAATTATCAAAAATTAGCATCATTTTTTTCCTCTATTTGAAGATTTTGGATCATTCCGGTTATTTTTAGTGGTGAATTTTTTTTTTTAGATTGAGCAGCCTCCAGTCATTATAGATATTTGACACCATATTTGCCCCTAATTACCCTACAGTAAAACCTGAATATATTTATATATTTTTAAAAAATCCTGTATAAATACCTAAATACTTAGTTTTATTTTTATTTATCATTCAAAAATATTTACCGAATCAAGGTATTTTGAAAAAAAACCTAAATCACATTTTTATTATGTGAATTTCTACTGAATCGATTTTCAGGCAAGTTATAAATTATAAATTAATCTTATCGATTTTATTACCTACTAGGATGATTGTCGACTTTTTTTTATAAATTTTAAATGCAGTCAAAATTTAAGGGCGAACAAATTTTTACGAAACGATTTTGAATTTTGGAAAAAATATTTTTAAAAAAAAAACTTATTATTAAAAAATGAATTTCTACTAAATAGATTTTCAGGCAACTTATATTAGTTTTTGTGAAATGTTTCGATAAATTAAGAGCACAACCAAAAATAAAAAAAAAAAATTTTTGAAACCAACCATTTTTTTTTTTTTTTTTTTTCAAAAACAAAAATCTCTTTCATTATTGTAATTTTTCGTTTAACATTCGATTCACGTCACATACATACGCAAATAGGTACAAATAATTACCAATTTTCTATAATAACAAAAATTAAATGATGATGATGACCTTTAAAATATTTTTTTTTTTAAAGAAATAACAACAACAATAAAGCCAACACAAAAAAAAAATACAAAAACAAAAACTTTAAAACGTAAAATCTAATTTGTCATTTTTGACAAAACAGGTATTTATTGTAGTTAAATATACCGAAATCTAAAACAACGACACAATACATTTTTAAATAATATTTTGGTATTTAACTAAATATAATGTAAAACTGTTTTGTTTTTCTAAATCACAATTGTGAAATCGTATTAGAAAATAAAAATTTCGTTAATTTGTGTACGGTAATTGTTTTATTGTTCTTTTTTTTTATAAGTTATTGGCCAGTAAAACCTAATATTAATGTTATGTACAAGTCACCTCACCTACATACATACATACATAAATACATAATATTTTTGGCAATCAAAATACTTGCTAAAATATAATAAATTAAAAATTGCGAAATTTGCCATGTCATCTTGTAGTGAATATTTAAAAGTAAAAAATTAACCGATTCGAAGAAAAGTGTATATAATTTCGATTTATTCCTCCTACTTGATTATGTTACGTATGGATTTCATGCAAAATGACTATAATTAAGTATTACTAACATTTCTTAGTTCAACATCCGTTAAACTGAGCTTAACTACAGGTAAATGCTTACTGCGCCATCTATGGGGTCAGTTACGTATTCAATATGTTGTTCGTATTATGGACATATTTTACCCTTGTGCTAATATTGGTTTTTTTCACTTAACGCCATTTTTATTCTGTTTATTGAACAACCACATGCTACATTGCAGGTTATTTTCATATATCATATTATTTTAATTCATAAATCTAAATATAGATGGCCATAGGACGATTGAAGCATTTTATTCTCGATGCAACATGAAGATATCTTCAACTGGCTTCATCATCAATTCGAATCTAGCCGTCCACTTACGGTTCTTTCCGTTAGCCAGAATATTGTCGATCTATATGATTCGAAATTTTTTTCTGCTGATTTGACGGAAAAGATCTCGATCTGGCTTCATCATCCAGCCGAATCTAGCCGATCAGTTGTAATTCCTTCCGTAAGTCAGATTAAAAAAAAAATATTCCTGCTAATTTTGGGGAGAAACTTTGACCTATCCCGATACTTTCCGTTTATACATTACAGAGCCATTTTCGTGTAAAATTTTTGATCGCACACTCTCCGGTCCAACGCTAAAAAATTTCGAACCCAGTTCGACTTGTTTCTTTTCTTATTTCTGTTCTTACTACGTGCAAGAATTCATTTTTCCATTTAACTTTTAACTACTTGCACGCTGGTGTAAAATGTACACCAACAATACAAAATCTGTTCCAATCCAACTTCCACATATCGCCACTCTAGCCGCTCTGTATGTATCTTTCTTTTCTTTTGCTATGATCAATAAAATTATTTTTTATTGAGATTTAGTTGGATGATAAATAATATATTTGGTGTACATTATACACCGCACGAGCAGTTAAAGGTTAAATCGAACTTACCACCACTATTGCGAGGATCAACTTAAATATAAAGAATACCTGTTGAGAGCTATTGCTGTCTCCTTCGAAATGATTATTTAGTCTGTACAATAAATGGCCGGCCACCATACTTAAACTAGGTACTGATTAGCATTGGTACTAACCCTAATCTAAATAAAAGACGAATATTGAAAAATTTCAACTAAAATTAAAAAATCTCCGCAGATGTGCCTACGAAACAAAAGATTCGGCGTCACTGGAATGCATCAGTGGATAATTTCGCGGACAATAAAATTTAAAATTTATGATTTACCTCAACGCCTCTGCTTTTATAAACATTTCATCATACCTAATTACATACATTGAGCATTGCGGGTACAGTGCAAATGTACCTAATTAATTATTTTTCACAAAAAGAATAAAAATTTTGTTTATTGTATTTTTGGCTATAAAGTTTTTTTTACAACTTTTTTTTTCTTTTTTAATGCAGTAAATGACGCCTTCAAACGTGTTTACAATAAGCACAGGTATATTTCAATTTCCGCCAAACGATGATTGCAAGTATTACAAAATTTTTATTTATTTCCGCTCAGATACACATCCGTCACGTGCATAGATTAAACAACTCATCATTCTGTGATGATTATAGAAATTGCTACCAAAATTGATGTCTTTTACTTAGTTATGTAAAAGAGGTAAACATTCTGTAAGAATTTTTGGTAACGAGAAATAATTATTGGTTTGAATTTTTATTATTTTTGACCTTTCTTGACCTAGCAAATTTTTTGTTTTTTGTTCGAATTTAATTAACGATATAATGGTGACCCCGACATAATATATGATAGTAATTTAATGTAATTTATAATTTGTGACAGAAAGTACGTCAAATTTACCTCTATTTTACCTACTTTTGACATAAATTAAGTCTATATGCGTCATTCCCCAACATTAACTAGTTTTAAAAAAGCACGTTTTGACGAGGCGCCAATCTAGATAGATACCGTTCCTGGCACAAAATGTTTTTGTACAAATAAAACCATCGAAACTGCACAAAAAAAAACCGCATCTGTTAGAAGATAATTTAAGAAAATTATTAGATATAAATGCAAATTCTTAATTTTGTTCAAACACAATGACCAGAGATTGTCAATTTTGTAAATATTGTGCAAGGCGCCTTAATATACATACCATATACGTATGTGTGTCTTAAAATGCTTAAATCACGATTATTTATTGAAGGTTTTTTTTTTTAAATATATTCTTACAATTAAATTTTTTTCTGTTGTCTTTAAATTTTATTGCGTTGTTTTAGTCTTAGACACTTTCAAATTTAAATTTAAAAAAAAACTCAACAAATTAATTTATCTGTAGTCTTCTAGAATTTTATGTCAAATTAGATAACAAAGTTTTTAAGATGTAAATCTAAGATGTTATGCAATAAAAAAAATTATGGAGTTTCTAGAAATCTAGAAAAAAGTTTCTCGTTAAACAAAATACTCGTATACATATATAAAATTCCTTTACTAAATAATACATTTATTTGTTTCTTTCCAATTATAGTGATTTTGTTTTTATATCTCGCTTGAAGCGAAAAAATCTTCTACATTTATTTGATATACATTACAAACTATGCGTCAATTCAAACTCTTCAAAAGCCCCTCCAAAATGTAATCGATTTATTGAGGTAAATTTTATCGCAAAGAATTTAATTTTATCGAAAAGGTAGATTATCGCAAGCATTTTATCGCAAAACAATTTATCGCAAGCATTTTATCCAAAAGGTAGATTAACGCGAGCATTTTATCGAAAAGGTAGATTATCGCAAGCATTTTATCGCAAAACATTTTATTACGAAGCATTTTATCGAAAAAGTAGATTATTGCAAGCATTTTATCGCAAAGCATTTTATCCAAAAAGGTAGATTATATCGCGAGCATTTTATCGCAAAGTATTTTATTACAAAACGTTTTATCCAAAAAGGTAGATTATCGCGAGCATTTTATCACAAAGCATTTTATCCAAAAGGTAGATTATCGCAAGGATTTTATGGCAAAACATTTTATCGCAAGCATTTCATTACAAATCATTCTATCCAAAAGGTAGATTATCGCGAGCATTTTATTGCAAAGGATTTTATCGAAAAAGTAGATTATCGCAAGCATTTTATCTCGATGGTAGAGTTTCGCAAGCATTTAATCACAAAACATTTTATCGCATAATATTTCATCGCTTAATATTTCATCGCATAGTATTTCATCACATAGTATTTCATCGCTTAATATTTCATCGCATGGTAATTCATCGCAAATTATTTTAATGTAGAATGTAAAGTAATTTTGCAACACTTTGCTTCAACCCAGTATTCTTAAGATAAAAGGACCGAAAATCTAAAATTATTTTCTAAAACATAAAAATAAATTAAATTCGGTGCATTTTGTCAATAATGAATTCGACATTAATTTATTAATCGCTAAACAATAAGCCGAATGTCGAATGTCAATTTATTTCCAATAATTTTTCTTCTTGACGTCCACGATATATGGAGATTCGACATTAGGACATTGGAGACAGCCACAGTAAATTGATTTTTTAGTGAATTGCTAAAAATATGTTGTGGTCTTTATAAGCGCCCATGGTACATAAAATAAAAATTAAAAATTAGAAAAAAAGCCATGATTTGCTAAAAATATGAGAATTAAAAAAAAAGTTGATATTGATACTGTTAACAATTTACTTATATGTAGGTAATCGCTGATCATTGCATTTTGACCTCGTAACTCTTTTGAAAAACTTTTATGATTTTTTTTTCTTTTCTCTTTTAAGTATAATTGCAGTAAAGTTTTTTGTTTTTTTTTTTTAAAATAGTTTTTTAATCGAAGTTTTATATACGAACAATCATGTTCATTAAATTATACTCTATTGTTTCACTTTATATGATCATATCATTTATATTTTGTACATACTTAAATACGGAAATCCTAGAATTGATGAGATTTTAATAATTCACATTTCCTATATGGTAATTTTTTTTTTTATACACCATACCAACAAATTAATAACAAAATATTCATAATCACACATTTTAATTGGGAATTGTCTTTAAAACTACATACAATAAAGATTATGCTCGAGAAACAATGTCTCAAATTATCACATATACGATTAGTTAGTGTAATTTAAGCGCAATTAATTAGCAAAATTATAGCAATTGCACTCGACCTAAAAATCTATTATGTCGTCGTTTTTAATACTAGGTCAAGATTACTTTTAAAGTGTAATTGAATTTTTGTTGCCGTGCATAAATAGGTTTCTTACCATTAAATAGGTACATGTAAGTAGCTATCATCTGTTTAACCCTAATCGTACCAAGGTGTGCCTTTGAGACTGATTTCATTTTAGAAATTCTCCTACTCATTTAATACGTAGATGTAATTACCGGATCGGAGGGCTTTATGTATTTTATCATTCAATATTTTTATAAGAAAAATAAAATTTTTAACTTTTTATCTAAATTTAAATTTAATTAAAATAAAAATTACTGCCGCTACTAACCTACCATGGTAAAAATAGCCTGGTTGAATTAGGGTTAAATAAAATTAATTAAACATCATTCATCTCATGTAATGGATTATGTGTAGGGGAGACCGGGAATCAAAATTAATTTTAAACCCAGTTACATTATAGAAAAAGAAGATCGACCAGCTAAGGACCCAACAAAGTGGCCTATGCTAAAGGTGCATTAGGGCGCCGCCACCTAACCTAACAGTAATTGTATGCAATAAAAAGAAAATCGGTAAAAATGAGTTAGCGGGTATTGTATATAAGCCATTGATATATAAATGAAATTAGTAAAAATTGCCTATAGCAAAAATGAATTGGACAAGTGTTTTGTAATTGCCAATAACTTATAAACATAATTAGTAATGTTGTATACATATATGTATATAATATACAGTCGCACCTCATTAATCCGGACCGCATTAAACAAAATTTCTTTCATCTGCTCAAGGGATGCTCTCGGAAAAAGTGAAATATCTTGGTAACGGTCCACCCTATTAATAAGTTGTATAAAATATTTTTTATGTAGTTTTTTCCGATCTACCTTTTTTTCCTTTTTCTCTAAAATCTAAAATAAAGGCAAGAAACTAGTTTATGGTATATGAAAATGCACATTGCATAAACTTAGGCGTTCTTGAGGCAGATAAAGACAATCGAAAAACAAAAAGTCTTGGAACCAACGTTTTTTTGCGATAAAAAAGATAAAAAAAGACAAAAAATGCTGCCTTTTAGAATTTTGAAATTAAAAAAAAAAATTCCTCCGCTACAGGTTGTTTTACTAATTTTTTCCGGTAATTTGTTTTAATCCGGACACTTTCATTACTTCGGACGACCTAGAGCAGTGATGGCTAATTTTTTAAGATCGCCGTGTCAAAATTTGATAAAAATCTACCAAAGACAGGGTATCGTGTCACATATTGAAATATCCCTAATTTTTTCGATATTTGCAAAAAATAATAATAAAAATTCTTCGATTGATTGGTTGGTATTTCGTGCACTTTAAGTCAACGCAACTTCATCTGTCAGTCAATTTCTTTGATTAGTTTTAATATCATTTCAAGCCGAGAATATGGTCGGTCTCACAAAAATACGTTTAGGAGGAAATTGTGACTAAAGCATCGCTAGATTCTTCACCAGTGTTAATATTGTCTAGCATTTCGTTCCAGGCACACAAAATTTCCTGTTCGTAATGGTACTCTTTTTCATTCACCAACCGCGATTTCTTTCCCATATTTTCACGTTTGGACTACAAGCCGACAAATACTTGAATCCAGAGATGCCTGTCTTGAAATTAATTCTTTCCACTGAGCGTGCTGGCGATTGGATTACTACCCTTTACCATCCTTCTTTGAATTAATGCCTAATAAAAAAAAATGTATTTTTTCATAAATATTTAGATTTCGAAGACGAAAAACGTTCATAAACGATGCGTCTCAACCAAAAGTATCTTGCCGTGTCACCTCTGACACCCGTGTCATAGGTTAGCCATTACTGACCTAGAGCCTCAATTAGTCCCGATTAATGGAGATTCTACTGTATACATATATACAACGTAAAGATTATTTTCAAAATTAGGTATAATTTACACCATATGGGTGTAAATTGAATGAAGAAATCTTAAAAGAAAATCGACCAATAATGCTAAATGAATTTCTTGATAAGTAATTAGTAATGAGAGCCGGTATTAGTATGGTAGTGAGTACCTCCTATATTACATATCTATACATAAATATGTAGATAACATAATATTGTTATTGTTTTTTGTTGTTTATTATTGATAAATTGCTGTACTCGTGCCATTAAGTCATAAAGTTCAGCTTTCAAATTACATATTGGAATTATTACTAACTATACGATAAAAATGTATGATTTTTAATTAATATTTTTTTTTTCTGTATGTATTTAATGATATTATTATAGGGAATTACCAACTGACTGACTGACAATACAATAATTGTTATAACAAAAACAATATAAATAAGATAACTCGTAAATAGTCAGCTGTCGATAATATTTTACATATTTAGAAATAATCTTTTCTTATCGATTGGATATTTTTAGAATTTATATTAAGCTGAGAAGTCTTTTGTTATGTACAATATAGACCAGCGATTCTTAACCTATGGGTCGCGTAAAATTTTCAAATATTTAAGACATTTTTTTTTAATAAATGTTTATACTTCCAAATTTATTTATTGAAGTTCTAGAATCTATACTGAAATACTAACTGCATTAACCGCACTGGACTACGTTCGTTAATTCGCAATGGCGCTTATTTTGCCGTTCGTATAATCGCAATTTGACATAAAAACGCAATACTTCGCAGCGTAACCATCGTTAGTTTATTCATTGCGATTGTGAGTTTCATCGCAATTTTGCGCAGAGGTCAAAACTATAGACACAATT
>JANSTT010021471.1:0-44666 GCA_026745375.1 Platyura marginata | reverse complement strand
AAATGGGTTTCTGGTGTACTTTGATGTCTATTTTTTATTAACAATTACATTTTTAATGAAATACTTGTATTAAAGTTTACCTGTTTTCGTTGAAATCGCCGCTTTTTTCGGACGAAAAAATTGCTACGCCGTGGCCCATCTGTTAATATTCACCATCTGTATGCTGTAGCAGGTGATATGGTGGACAGAATCAGCGTATAGAACTTTTATTTGTAGTGTAAGCTTTGTTCACCATTTAAAATTGTGTAAATATTAAAAATAATTTTTTTTTTGTATTATTACAATTTTAATAATAAAATATTTAAAATATCGATTAAAAATTATTTATTTAGTGTGTGGAAGCAATACCAGACCCAGATTTAATATGCAAACCGGTTCAAATATTGCAGAATTCTAAAAACATCATGACCTAATCCATAAATCAACGAACATTAAGCCAAATATATTAATTGATAGAATAACTAACAATCTCAAATTCATTTTTAGAATTATTTTTATCGGTAATGTACTGTCGCATTGATATTTCGTACATTCGGTACCATTCATAAGAAGAAGATGAAAAAGAAAAAAAAAAACTTAAGATTTATGTAAAAATTTGATATTTTTAAATATCTTTTGATCTTGAATTTTCTAACTAATTTTCATTAAAAATAAAAAAAAAAGAAAAACTGTTTTTCTCTACTTCACTCACACTTTTTTCTTTTTTTTTTTTGTTACTGTTGCAGATAAATTAATGATTAATAGCTGGCTGATTCGCATTTATGTGTGTGGTGCTATAAGTGCGATGTCTAAAGAGTCTGTGCATTTCTTTGACGTCTTCCCGCAGTGTTGACCAACGACAGTTTTTTTTTTTTTTTTTTTTTTAAATTATTTCTTATAATGAATAAATCATTATTCATTTTGTCAAATGCGAATATGAATTTAGCGTAATTTGTTGAAATAATTTGGCGGATAAATTAAAATTTTTATTGTACCATTCATTCATGTATGTATGTATGTATGTGTGTATCTTCATATAACTACTTATCTTATTTATAATAAATTTTTTGGAGATTTTTTTGGCGAAATGGATTGACATCTTGTTATCTCTATATGTGGTTAGAATATGAATAGAGTTTTATTATAATAAGTATAATAATAAAAATAAATTACATAAATCTAACAAATTGACTATACACAAGAAATGCTTGAAATTCATAATTGAGAATTGGATTTGGTTCACTTACATCTTTCTTATAAATGTAGTTTTTTTTTATATATATACAAATAATGTATTCAATTAAAAGATTACTTAAAGAACACAGCAAAATACAATTTTTTTTTAAATATCTATTTTAATAATAATTACCTACAAGTAATTTATCAAAATTAAACATTTATGAAGTTTATTTACGTAGAGACAAATTAAGCCTTGCGGAAATACCCATTTGTCTTCGTGATTTTAGACTCTACAAATTAGGCATGTAAATCTAAATAGAGCAAAAGTTAATTATTTTTAGGACAATTGATGAATTTATTCTTTGCCGATTACGCCCATTTTAATAAACCCTTATGAGTACTTGTTTAAGTACGACTTAGTCCGTGCCTATTTTGTCTGTAAATTGAACACAAATGATTAAAAACCCTAGAAATGACATACAATAATTGATTGCAGCGCCAAAACAGTGGGTCTCAGAACTTTTTGGTCTATTAATGAAATTTTTATTTTTGTATTCTTCATCAATTTTGTTGTATGCATTTTTCCGTAATTCACATATTTTTCGAGAAAATGATTAAAAACCCTTGAAATGACATAAAGTTTTTCAAAATTTCAACATTTCTATAGAATCTGATTGCAGCGCCATAACGGTAGGTCGTGGAACTTTTTGGTCTATGAATGAAATATTCTTTGTTATACTTTCTATAATTTTTTCTACATTACGACTATCTACGAGTAAATGAATGGTTTATTAACAAATTGTGGGTTTATATTAAAATTAGGTGCACACTGTACCACAGCCTCCCCTATACCTTGTATAGATATTTTACTCTAGGGCTACATAATAAACTGTAAAAATTTCAGTTTTTTTTAACTTCAGCCGTTTAGCCGAAATCTTGATCACGGACGGACATGCATATTTCGACTTAACATTTCACGATCAATTCAATTTTTCTGCTATATGTGTATTAAGGGCCATTACAAACTAATAATATCATTTGATTAACATTGCTGTTGTTTGCTTAATTTAAAAAAAAGTTTCAATACGAAAAAACGACTTGAAAGCAGGCACGAATTCTTATAAGATGTAACGGAAGGAGTCCTTTCATATACAAATATTCAAAATGGTTTAAAATATGAACGGCTAAATGAAAAAAATGTGTAAATGTGATAAAACAACATTAAATGTGTGAATTTTTAACTTTCATAAAAAAGAAAGAAGTTTTGTTAACTTCATATGTCTCAATTCCTCCTTTTATCAGGTATTAGTAAAACCATTTTTATTATTACTTCCAATATTAGACTAACTCCTCTAACAATATTCCATTTAAGAGCTTGTAAGTTTTAACACTTATCCATGTATGAAATGAATTTGTATCGAAATTATTTACGGGAAAAAATCCCATGTCGTTAAAGTAGTATCGATTGTGTCACGATCCTGCTGGACTAACATCTTCTAGCATAACCAATCTTCAACTGGCGCAAGAAATAATTTCACATCATAGACCATATGTCGGGATCCAATAAACGGTTAAAAATGGATCATCAGCATCGTACATAAAAATAGGAACCAATAAATTCGGTCTAAAGACATTAAAGAGCTCTAAATTATTGAAATTTATTATTTACACCCTGTACTAATTATGTCCAGCATAAAATTGTTGATGATTTCCGAATAAGACAAAAGAAACGTAACAAATCTTTGTTGTATTGTACAATAGATATGAAAATATCGTGCAACAATCCGTTCATCATATGGGATTGCACGAGTATTATTCTTAATTTGCGTGAAAATTTTAACCATTTTCTATGAATTATGTTTTTCCTTCGTTGATATGTTAGTCATGTTTCACGGTACAATGTACAGTACATACACATAAAAATAAACACTAAATTAAAGTGTTTAATTATAAAGATGGTGTGACTTGCAAGCATCGAAAGACTTGTTAAATATTTATTAGAAAATACATGGTTTAATTAAAAACTTTGCTGGTGCAAGAATTATTATATTAATGTACTTAGATGTGGTTTTATGTATATGTGTATGTATGTGTGTGTGTGTATATACTATGTACCTACCTGTATAAAATATAAATGAATAGTTTCAAAGCTAATGCAATTAAGTCATATTTAAATTTTTTATATTACTTAATATATAATAAAACAAGCTAGACAAATGTATATAAATGTAGGTAGGTAACTCATGGCGATAGGAGGGGGAAGGGGGGAAGGGAGGTGTCGAGAGAAGAATTGCACATTTCAGTTTGTTGTGAAAATTAATTAAATTCCAATGCAGTAGCGAGGCAATTCAATCAATTCGGTGTTTTCATATTGAAGAGATTCTGTTTTCTGTGATATTTTGGAGATCTTAATGATTTAGATCCGTGATCATTCATCATTTTCAGTAGCACACATATCGATAGCACTACGAGGATTTTGCAAAAAAAATCGCAACGGATAGCAGTGGCAAAGCGTGAGAATATTATACATGAAAGGGTTAACCAAAAAATATTTAAATTCAACTAAATCCGTTCGTAAAACATCATAAAAATGACGTTAGTTTTTTTTTAAAAATAGTCTCATGATGATAGAATCACGCTTCGCCACTGAAAGTTAGGCATTGAATATTTTATTAATTTAATTATGGCGTTCTACATAGTAGTCATAGAGGTTCAATTCAATTTATTCCGCATCACTTGGACATCAAGGTATTGATCCGTATTTTATTGTCATAATGTTTTACTTTAAAACTTACCGTTTACAGCGTGATCATAAATATAAATAAAATATTTTTAGCCCATAAAAGTTCCCGATTTTGTCTTACCTGAAAAGAAATATAATGAGAATGTTATTTTTAATGATTAAACTAGTCACGTATGGTAATAAATAATTGGCAATGCAAATAAAAAAATGGTTTTTATTTTTATATCGTTTTCGAAAATTATTCCAGATGCTATTCGAGTCTAATTTTTACTTTACTGTTTAAGATCCTAAAGTTATCACTTCTAGAATCGTTTTTTTTAACAGACCTTGGAATCTTACATTTTAATTTTAGTGTCCCATTAAGGGTTGATGATTGTACATTTTTATACCTTTATTTCGTCGTTTTTTTAAATTAAAATTAATTTTTTGATCGAAATGTAAGCCATTTTCAGGTGTTTGATAGTAAATGTGGAATTCTACAAAAATAACTGAAGAAAAAAAAGTGTCAAAGCTTCAAAATTTTTTTTAAAAAATTGTTAAGGGTTGATACTTGCATGTTTTTGCTTCCACACACACACATATACACTAAAACGTCTGCCAAGTGAAGGCGACAATTATATTATATATACATATTTACATGTATGCAAGTGTGGAAGCAAAATAAACATTCGGAACGGAATTTAAATTCGAAAAACAAAAGTTGTGCTCCAAGACAAATGTTAGGGATTAGCAAACAATCCTGAAGACACAAATCGATAACCATCATTCAAATCTACAAACAATATACATATACAATAATTTTATAAGAAGATACCACTAACAACCTAATTTCTTAAAAATATTATTATCCATTTACTTATAATATTGAAATTAAGAAATTAAAATTCAACAAATATTTTTCAAATAAAACAAAATGTGAAAATATTGAACGTGTACGAAACTGAGCTGAGTAGGTACATATAACTAAACGAATGTGATATGTTTGTTAATTGGTGTATTTTAATGTCTTCACTTTAAAACTCCAATTATAATGCATATATATATATATATATATATAACTACATAAGGTATGAACGAGTATTAACGTTAAATTAAAACTAATAACGAGGAAGTTAAGTTGAGGTACCTACTGTAGCTATTACAAAGTTAGAATATTAAATAGATACTTATGTTCCATACATATACGGTATACACAATGAAATTGAAACTAAAAAGAAACATTTAGTTTTCATATAAATTAATTTGGAAATTTGTTTAATTAATATTATCAAAAAAACAAAAAAATTAGCATTGATTTAGAACACCTTGAATATCCTAAACACACGCCTCTACTTCAATTATATACAAATACATTACAATCACCCCATGTGGTATAAATATAAATATAAATAATAATAGTTAAAGACTCAATGAAAAATAAACGACTACATTGTACTACACTAAGCAAATGCAGTGTTAATTACCATTTAATTTGTTTATTCCATCCAAAACTCATTAACAAAATTATTTATTTTTTAGTGTGTATCGATTATTGGTAGGTGGAATGTTTACAAATTATTGATAATTATTGAATTGTGTATTAGAAAATAATGGAATCGTCAAATATCAGCAGTTAACAGTAATGAAGTTAAAACAAAAACAAAACAAAAAAAACAAATTTCTTCAAAGCAGTGACGGCGGGCGTTTAGTGGATATTTTATTAACTTGTCTCATTTCAGTATAAATAAAGTATAATTAGGGAGTGGGATTCTAGTAAAACAGAAAAACCATTTTTTTTGTGGCTTAAATTTTTAGTATAACGTCAGTGGCTGATATACAGGGTTATCTATTTAGCATTTTGTCCAAACATATATGGGCGCTCATAGAGGGGTTAATATTATGAACAAAAAATCCGACTACTAGATCAATATTCGGAAATATACTTTTGCTTAATGTCGTTTTCATTTCATCTACTTGGCGTACCCACACCGAATCAGAGGCTGTCAAAAAAGCCTTTTATTCACCACCACCAGTGCAGAGTTGAAAAAATGCGGCCATTTTTTTTTCTCCAGTTTAGTGTATATTTGGTGTACGACATTTCTACACCATCTTTAGTAAGTGAGTGTCCTGGCCGACACCAGGACAGAATTGTAATCTACACCGGCTATACCATAATGACATTTGACAGTTCTGTAACGGTGCGGTGCGGTGGCTACACCTCCTTTTTTAAGATTTTTAGGAGAGAGAAAAATTACACAGCATTTTAACGAAAAGATATGATATAGGGGCCGTTTAAAAAACAGGGCAAAACCATAATTTTTCGGGAAATTTAGTAAAATAGTGTTGCCAGATATTGTGAAATATCCAAAATTACCAATTTTCTTAAAAATACCATTTTTTTAAAAAAATTTATGTTAGGCCCTATTGTCAAACAACTATCGAAGTTATATAAGTAAAAAAAATCAAATGTGAAAATACTACAGATACAGGGTGTACCGTAAAAATAAAATAGTCGATGGAGAACCAAAAAAATCGTATAGAAAGGGGCTGGGTGAAATATCAACCATATGGAGAGATTTAAATTTTTTTTAGCAAGACTATAACAAAATGCCCATAATATTTGAACCACTCTGTATTTAAAGCTAAATTTGATCTCATTTTAAAACTACCCATGGACTATGAGTACTGAGTAATCGATTTGATGGCAAAAAGGACTAGAAAAACATTGATATTAAATCCAATAGGTTATAAATAGGTGAAAATCGCCATTTTTCGAAAGTATTTTTTATGGAAAAAATAGATTTTCTGATTTTTGTGACTCATTCATGACACACTGGCATGCTTATTTATAATTTTAAATTTTTTTTCAGAGTCTTGCAATAAAAAAAAACATCAAAAAAAAAATCTTATCTCCTAAACGATTGATACACCCTGTATCATGTGTGTTAATGGAAAATTCCACCCTCCCACATACATTTCCCAAATAATTTCTTTTTTTTTGTATTAAAATTCATAATTAGGTATACATAGTAATAGAAACAAAATTAATTTTACAAGGAAAGTATCTTATCAATTGTAAACCACATTTCCGTAAGTATAAGTTTTGCTTTTTGTTTGAAGATGATTATTATTAATTGTATTATTAGATCTATGTACATTGTACATTTATTATTGTGTGGTTTAATGTTTGATAAACCCCAATTCTATTATCGGTTTTAAGCCAAACGTTTATTGGTTGATTAATTTGTACGGTTTGTTTAGTTTTTTTTTGGTGGGGAGAGGATTATCATAATTAAAACTATCACATTCACATTCGTTAAATAATGAAATTTATTACAACTAAACCGAACGGTTAATTTAATTAATTAATAAAATTTGATAAGAAATAAAACCTCTCCAACAACGAAACTATACATAAAAGAAAGCGAACAAACATTTCTTAGGAAATAAACATTTGTATGGTTTTGGTATTGCTATAAAAAACAAAAAATAACAAAAAGAATAAAATGCTGATTCGTTGCGATTAATCATAAGTGTTTTATTGAAAATATTTCATAACGAATTATTATTATAGTAGGTATCTGAAAATATTGTCACAATTTTAATAATAAACAAACGATGAGCAAATCATCCATTTTTAAAAGTGGGTCACTAAATTATTATATGCCAAACGATTTTTGTTTTTTTTTTTTATTTAATGTAAATTATGAATGTATGTAGGTACATTGATGAACACTGTTGGATACATACAATGTGACAATGAAGTCTCAAGAACGCACAGAAACAAAACGTAGTTAAGGAAAAATTTACCTAACCTACAGTAGACGTCCGAAAACACGAACAAAATAAAACCGGGCATGTTCATGTTTTCGGAATTTGTTCATGTTTTTAAACGAAAAATTTCAATGCAATTAAAAACTGGTATTTATAAGCGTATGATTAACCCATTTGTGCCGAAGAATTTTTTTTTTAAATTTCGAACTGATATTTTCAGGGCTGTTAGAGAATTGTAAATAAAAAAAAAACCATTTCTTTTCATTTTTGACACATATTGGGTCCATATGGACGCACCGTGACGAATGGGTTAATCAAAAGTTATTATAACTTGAGTACGGGAGTTTCTAACGTCCCTTAATCATTGTAGATAAAAAAAAATTAACTTCATTGTCATTGTTGGAAAATTATTGCCCGCTGCCTTTGAAACCACTGATGTAAGTTTTTTTTTTCTATATTTGGAAAGTTTGCTGTCCTTACTGTCAATCTTTTTGGACCCCTACTGTATATTGATATATTCATTTGAATTTAGATAAAAAGAGAGAGAGAGGGAGGGTGGAGATAGAGAGAAAAAAAGAGGAGATAGAGAGAAAAAAAGAGGAGAGGAGAGAGAAAGAGGTGAGCTATAGCAAGCGAATACGGACAACAAATATTTCCTTTTTAATTTTTCTGCTTTAACTCGGTAAATTCTTCTTCCAAAATGTGATATGAAACCAACACTTTCCCCCTCTTCCTCCTTTCATATAAATGCGTAAAGGAAAACGACTTTAAATTGTGAGTCTGGTGGGTTCTGGTTCTAACAAAAGGTATCGTTTTACTTGGGTAGTGAAAAACTGGAGTTGAAATTGGTCTGTACCTTTGTAATTTTTGAAAAAATCTCAAAAATATTCTGTTGGAAAAGCTTCCTTCAATTATTATGTTTTTTTTTCATTACATTTCAGGTTCATTTCAAATTAAACAATTCAAAAATATTGTGTAGCCTTTCCCATCGCCAAAATGGCATTAATTAATTTTTTGTTTTTTTTTTGGAAATTTAATAAAAATTACAATCCAAGTACATGCATTGTATTGGCATGCAGGTCCGATTAACAATTTGCCTTCAAGTCTTTTAATTTGTGGGCTATATTAAAAACAAATATTAGTTCACATTTCGAATATTCGCAATATGGATTAACCTATTACCCCCGCGGTCTGTCTATAGCTAATATTCTTGCACATAAAATTCCCCAATAGTACAAATCAAATTCAATCAATTTAAATTTTTGCAATAAACATAATATATAGGTACGAATACTTACACATACATGCACACATATATATAAAAATCCAATCATATTATAATAGCATGACGTTAGCAGAAAATATTTTATTTTATTTCAAGTAAATTTAATTGTTCGTATAATATTACGTCATCAATTTTGCACGGGCTAATATTTTTCCAAGGTATTTTGTCCATATCGATTTTGTTTTAAATTCGCATTATAAGTGGTCGTTATATAATTTTAATTTGTGTCCGTATGCCTTATGGGTATTTTTACATTATTATTGAAAATTGTTCATGTAATGATAATATTTAATCAAAAAATTATTTAATATTTTTGGAACACCTGAACTAACACAGTTTTTAGCTTTTTTCTGGCAATAATCCGTTATTTTAGATATTTAATTATTAAAAAAATATTATAATTGGCAAAATTGTATGATAATTTTTAAAATTAGTCCTTTGAACCCTAAACAGCAAACTCTATGTAGTTGTAAATTTTGTTGTTGTTCCAGTGGCGGATCCTAAGAATTATTGACCCCATCATTACGTCATTTTGATGGTAGAAAAGGGAGAAAAAATTTGTCGTTCACCGAAAATTTTGATTGTTTTTTCGGCGGTTTTTTAAAAAGTGACTCAATTTTGAATAAAATGGTTTTGAAATTTTGGATTTTTATATTATATTTAATTTCCAGCATTTTTTTACTAAATAAAATTTTTTCGAAAAAGTTAGCCCCATATATTTTGAACATGAAAGGGTTAACCAAAAAAATAATTAAAATTTGTTTAGGGCGACAATCTCTATGTTTTCAGTTCATTAACATATTTTTAAGAGTTATCTTTTAACGGCACCGTTTGGACCCTAAAGGGTTAACATTTTTTAAAAATTAACGAACGCACTTACAATTAAGTTCTAAGAATGGTGAGTAGTTTTCCGGACATTTTTGGTTAACCCTTTCTTGTACAAAATGTATAGGCCTTAAAGGGTTAATTTTTTCCAAAAATGTTATTTGTCAAAAAATGCCGGAAATTTAAAATAATATAAAAATACAAAGGCAGAGGTCATAAAAAGTAAAAGGGGCTACGTGTTTAGAATAATTGCCATTCTGAAAATTGTGATTTTTCAAAATATTTTCAATTTCCAAAATTTTTCAAAATATAATGATTCTTCTTAGTGATGCATTTTTGTTGTTGCTCACACAACGGACCATTGATTTTTGGAAAAACTAAACACTAAATGTAATTTTTAATTATTAATTTTTGAGAATTTTTAATCATCCTATAAATCTAAAAAATCCACATTTAACCGCTGGAGCCCAGAGAATTGGGGGTGGGGAGAGCAAATCCGAGTAAATCTGACCCTATCGAAGTAAACTCAATGGCTTTTATTCACCACTGAGACTGACTATCGACGGTGTCGTAGTAATACCAAAACAAAAAACCAAAAACCACACTAATGGTATGCATAATCGCTTTAAAACTTGATAAAAATGAAATTGAAAACGAAAACAAAATAAAAATCAAAACAAAAACAACAACCAAAATAAATAAACACAAAAGAACTAAATTACTTTTATTACATCGGCAATGTATCAAAATAATATGAAAAAAATGTTAAATCAGCGCTTCCAAACCAAAAAACAAAACAAAAAACAAAACAAAACAAAACTGTATGCACACACAGTGGAACACCATCAAACACAAACCACAAACTTAAAAATCGTGTTAAGGACCCATGCAAGGTCGATGATACAACCAAACTTCATCAACTATAAGTTTTTGGCATTATCAAATATCTTCCTCCTTTTCGCGCGCGTACTATTTTTCATTTTTATATCTGTATGGTTGGTATGCCTGCCTACTTACGTATAAATAATTTTTGCATATTATAAAATACATTTGTATGTTAACTAGCTAAATATATAAAATGTTTTTTTTTGGTGGAAGTGACTCATCTTAATAATATATATACAATATTTGGCTTCCTTTACCGATCAAAACTGATCAACCGATCAACCGATCGTACGATCACCAAACAGATGATGATAATGTTGTTAGAAAATACAATATCAATCATCGTACAGAGTTATGATGTGTGGTGTTTTTGTCTTTCCGTTGCAGACTTCGTCTTCGTTCTATACATTTAGTGATCGCCATAGATAATCTTTAGCGAGAGAGTGTGTCGATCGTTTATGATCATTTGCTACAACAAAACTCTATGCCATTTTGTGTTCCTATCCTAATGAAGAAATTTAATTTTTTTTTTTATTTTTATGATATAATCATAATTGGTATGATAATGAGCGATCGTTTCATCATACAGACATTCAACTTTTGTATTTTATTTGTTTTGTTTTTTTTTTTGCAAACTTCATCTGTCATCTGTCGTGATTATTATTTTTATTTCGAAAGAGATATAAAAACAAACAAAAAAATTAAAATTCAATAATTTATTCGAAGCAATAAAATTGTTGAAAATATTAGATTTTAAAGGAAAACCAAAAAATCACCTCCCCCACGCTTTGGTTGATCATGGGTACAATTTACAATTTGCATCCGATCTCAAGCTCAATTATGGACAACATTGATATTAACTCTGTAAATATTTTTCATTCCATAGAGGTGAGTGGTGGTGGGTACCGTTAGAATATTCACAGAGTACCCATCTAGCGTAATAATAATCTATGATCATCTTACACTAAAGCACCAATTTACGAATTGGACCGTAAAAACGTTACGATCATCAACTTTATTCCCTTATTATCTTGGCAATTCAAATGGGTTTTTTATTTTTTCTGGATTGGGGGGGACTCGTCGCTACTCACCCTCTCTTCTTTATTAAATTTTCAATATAGCCAAATTCAGTCAGATCTTCTATATCACCTATTACTGTGGCGACTCGTGAGAATGATTGGATCCTAGAATTGACTATTTTTAAAAAAAAATTTAGGTCATTTTGATGGCAAAAAACTAAGACATCTTGACGGTTTTTTAAAGTGGCACAATTTTAACCTTAAAACCGGCACGTTAAAAATAACCTTGCATTCATATTCAAAATATGGTTCATAAAGGGTTAACTTTTTCAAAAAAAATTATGTGACAAAAAATGCTGGAAATTTTAAATAATATAAAAATTCAAAGTTTCAAAAACATTTTCGACTTTGATTTACTCCTTACTCCTACTCTTACTTATTCCTATACTACTGAACCGATTTTGATAATTTTTTTTTCAAAAGATGTGGAACGACGCAATTGAAATGAAATGAAAAGAATTTGATATAGCTCTAAAAGTTTCAAAATTTTTCGAAAAATAGAACCTCTGGGGTGTGAAACACCCCTCGTGCTGATTTGAAGGTTAAACTTTCCTAATATTAAAGATATGAATTGGAAATTTTCTATTTTTATATTATTTTAAATTTCCAGCATTTTTTACCAAATAAGATTTTTGTAAAAAGTTAACCCTTTAAGGTCTCTACATTTTGAATATGAAAGGGTTAACTAAAAATTTTCAAAAAGCGACTCGCTATTCTCAGAATTTAATTGTAAATGCATTCGTAAATTTTTCATTTTTAGAACAAAATTTAACCCTTTCACGTACAAATAGCCCCTTTCAAGAGTTAACTACCAAAAATATATTAATGCACGAAAACTATAGAGAATGTCTTCCCGAACAAATTTTGATAAATTTTAATTTTTGTTTTGTTCTTCGAACCCATCAAGAATTGTATTTGTATTCAAATATAATGGCCAGGAACTGATATAATTTATTGATCTACGGTCTACGCAGTTAATTATACTGCATAATTATTATTGTTAAAAGAAAAAGTGCGACTTAACAGAATATGTAATCTGATCGCATGATTTTGTTCAGTGATTACAACAACAAAACTTTTAATTTAAATAAAAGTATATTTGGACACTTGTGTTTATTATTGACAACGATATTATTTGTTTATTGTATTTTATTTTTCTTTCGTCATACTTTTTAGAGCTCTTCGCTATAAACAATTTTTGCGACAAAATATTTTGCTCATAAATCACAATTTTATTTTGTATCTATAAATAAACAAATGTCTCATATTCACTGTGCAGCATTTATTTATTATTTGATATTATTGACTTGGGTCACATCGAACCCCATGCGATAAATCTCCGGTCACACTATTTCAATTCACATGACAGCTCTTTTTTTCCCTGGAGAATTGCAGCATTTGAAGTGCTTGTTTATGCAAAAAACTTTCAAATGTTTACAAATTCAACAATTTTTTTTTTTTTTTACTGTAACTCGTTTTGTAATAATGCCAGTTATAAGACGGGTTTTAAGTGTAATCTATCCGTCCGAGTTCTTGAATTGACATAGACTTAATGCCCGAAATGGTGTTTTGTTGGTGTCTGGCAAGAGGAAACGCTGTGACCGCAAAGCACAAAACAGAAATAATTAGAAGTCACTTGAATGTATGACGCCCGATCTTCCCGAAGAACAAAGAGAGAGAAAAAGAGAGTGAGAGAGAAAGAGGGGAATGGAAGTTAATTTTAACAATGACAGAGAACTGACTGAGACTGTCATTACCGTACGCTAAAATAACCAAATGTGTACAATAACCGGGTACCTGGGTACCCACATATATTTTGTATGCCAAATTGAAGAAAACTTGTGTATGTCAATGCTCTAATCACGTTCTAAACATGTCGGCAAACATGATTTGTTGCTTATTTGTATAAATGCAACATTATTGGCGAGTATTTATTTTCTATGAGTGGCCCTATAAGGGTTAACGATGGGTCAAAAGTGGTGGTTTCCGATATTTTGCTATTTAATTACCTGGTGAGATAAAAAAAATTATATGGGAGGTAGTCAATGGGGCGGAGGAGACACAATAAGCTGTTCAATTTATGTATTTTTAATTTATTTAAAAAAATTGTTCAATACATGGAGGTAACCGGCAAGAAGAACGTGGCATCCATGTTTGATACCCTGCCGATTAACTAGCTTAGTGGTAAAGGTAATGCCTTTAGAACGGATGGTCCCGGGTTCGCTTCCTGTACTAGAATGTTAAGTGTTTTTCTCTCGTACGGAGTTTGAACCTTGGGTCGAGTGGGTCGAAGTGTAGTCGAGTGGGTCAAAGTGTGGTTGAGTGGTTAAAACTGTAGGTCTGCAGGGCATCATTTCAGGGAATAATTACTGAAAATTGTCGATTCAACGAAGGAAACATTTCAAATGTTAATAAAAACATCTAAAGTATATATGGAATTTGGGAATTGCAGTGTTTTTAAACAGAAATGATGTAAAAGTACAAAGATAGAGGCCTCCACTGACTGTACTGAGAAAACACTATCAAAACGGAAGCCAAACTCACAACGTAAATCTCCTGGTTAATAATTCCATACGATAATAAGCTGTCATCGTGAATTGCATGACATGTCTGATTATCGAATTCACCGATAGCGTCCCCTATAGTCGCCTATATAGACAAAAAAAATAAGCTCGAGTGAAAATTAACACTTTCGGGGACGATAGTAGAATTAAATTCTTGCATAAAGTTTAACTTTAATGTTTGACCTTTTCAACTAATCGAAAACAATATCAAAATGTGACAGCAAGAATGAATGCGAAATGAAAGAGCGGACCTCTATAAATTTGGACTTTTTATTTTGTGATTAATTTATGTTCCATAAGGAATGTTGAACAAATGGAAACAGAATTTTGGGTTCGGATAACTTTTTCAATATTTTCATATAAAAATATGTGTCACCCTAATTTGTGTAACATATACTTGTACAAAAACTCATTATTATTCTAATGTAATTAGACATTTTCATATTTTCAGTCCGTAATTAATTACATTAAGCCAAAAATTATTTAATCTACGTTAGTACTTACATTAGTAGCCAGTGTGTGTGTAGTATAGACTGTAGAGATATAAATTAAAAAATATATAAATTTTCTCTATATTTTTATGCATCTGCTCTGTCTGTCGGGCCATACTTAATAATAATATTTGACTATTTTCATATCAAATTTAAAATTTAATTAAATTACAACTAAATACGGCAGCTGTGCTCCGAAATGTGTTCCTACCTACATATAGAAGAAGAACCATTAGGTGCCTCTTTTTTTTCTTTTTTTTTTTTTTTGGTGGATCGTTCACCTACCTCCTATATGTTCCTCTATAAATATTTCGACATGGTTTTTTTTTTTTTTTTTGAAAATTTTGCATTAAATGATACTTTTTTGCCATCTTGATTAGCATAAATTTGGTTTTGTCTTTATTGTTGTTATTTTTCTGTGCAGCTTTTATTTGTTTTATAGATACATATATCGATAGCTATACAGATAACTAAATAGCGCCCCCCCCCTACTTTTCATTGCACCGTACAGTATGTACTGCAGTGGATATAAAAATCGCAACGGTTAGAAAATCGGTATTATTTCTCGATTTTTAACAATGAAACAAACTTTTTCAATATTTTTATTTGACTATTTTTAATCTTTCTTAGTACAGTAGAACATCATTAATCTGGACCCCATTTATCCAGACAGAAAAAAGCAAAAAAACGCGATTGAAAAGATAAATTGCAATAAGTCCGATTTAACGTGGTTCTACTATATGTTCATTTAAAATATATTCCATTAGAAAAAACCGTTAAGTCCAATTTTTGAAGATTTTAGATACAAACCATAATTATTCATCTTAATCTTATTACTACGAATTGAATGTCATCTGATCCAAAGAGATTCATTTTGCTTTCATCAGAAAAAATAACGTTCCGCCAATCATCCAGAGTCCAGTTATTTTTTCACTTTTTGACCCGTTTCAGCTGATTTTGCTTCATTTTTGACGTAAGAAGTGACTTTTTAACGGGGACCCTTGCATTAAGACCCAGCTTCCAATAATCTTCTGCGAATGATATGAACTCTGACTTAGTTTCTCCATTTTGTCATTTTCGAATTCCATTCGAATTGTTGTAGCAGTTTTAAAAATCTATCTCGCAAAATTGGTCATTAGCAGGAGTTGTGTTTGCTTGTGGCGATTTTTTGCTCTCATTTCATGAAAAAAAAAAATTTTAAAAAACCGAGACACATTCGATTTATTACAACCGACTTTTTTTGCAATTTTCACGTAAGACTCAGTTTTTTAATTGAAGCAAGAGCTAAAAATTTTTTTTTGTTGAGGACTACTTATTTTTGAAAATTTTGCCATTTTTACACACAACACTTCGGTTATTGTTATAAATCCAACGGAGAGTAACAGCATGAGTAGAGATAGCTTGAAATTTATAAAAAAACATAAAAAAAACCTAAGGTAAATTTAGTTAAATCCCACCATTTTACCTGAATAAGTAATAATTTTTTACCTGTTGTGAATTTTATGGTCGCTACTGTATGTATGTATGTATATGTGTTATAAATATATCTATTATCTAAATATTGTATCTAATAAGAATAAAAAAAAAAAAATTACTAAGAGATTGTCTATAAAGGTCTCTCTGGCTCTACTGTTGTTGTTGTTGTATAAATAGATATCAGACAGTGGATTTCTCAAAATGTGTGATTGATGTGTTCAAGTACATGATTCGATTTAATATTTCAATTTATATTCATGGACGAGAGTATAGAAATAAAGTGTAAATCTTGCCTATTTCTTTGTAATTACGTGCCTCATTTTGGTATCAAATGTCAATTTGTTTTCTGTGTGTATAAAATGGCATCCATCCATACCACAAGCGAACATGTGGTTTATTATGAAATTTATATTGTGAAGAAAAAGAAAAACCAAAAACCAAAAAAAAAAAAAAACAAAAAACAAAATTATTCAATCAAGGAATATAAATTTCTTTCTGTTGTTGTTGTGTTTTTAACAAGCAGATATAACTAATTTCATATGATTCTTAACCCTAATCCTACCAAGATATTTTATAACAAAATTTACCAAGATTGCCTTAGAGGCGCATTTATGAGAAATCCCTGTATTTTTACAAGGTAAAGAAGAAGGAAAAGAAAGAAAAATTATTTTAGCTTTTTTGTCTAGTTCAAAAATCAAATTGTGCCCCAAAGGCACATGTTGGTAGGATTAGGGTTAAGAAAAGTCCCACATTTAAACAACCGCCAACATATAGGAAAAAGCTAAGTAAACACGAATATTTTGTTTTCATTTGATATACGTGAATAACAATCATGAGGAAGTAACATTTGAAGTCTGCCATTGAAAATGGACGGAAATCGATTCAACCCCTGCTGACTCCCATTGAGAATTTTTTGTGAAAACTCTAAAAATGCGTTTTTTTTTTCCTATTTTCTCTAAACATTTCGAACAAATCAGGAATACCTATAAAAAAGCTCCCATAAAAGAGTTATCGCCAAATGTTTTATTTTTTATAAAAAAGAGGAGGGGGAAATATTACGTCCAACTACAAAACAGTATTTCTTCTCCCCCATCCTTAACATTAATTAGACTTAGAGAGCGTCTGAAAATTCTTAGGCCTCCGTAGATGCACCCATTAGAGATTCTTCGATTAAAGTTTGAACTTTTTTTTAAAAAAAATCGAGACTTTACTCTAGAACCCTAGAATTGGGTGCGAAATAATGGTAAACTCTTCCTCATTCCAGATATGTATATATATGGTAGGTTTTGGTGTTTTTTTCATTCGTTTTCTGTAAATACTACAAAAGGTCCCATTGAGTGGCAAAATCCCCTTTTTGTGTCCTATGGCGGTCTCGATTTCAGCCGGAAAGGAAAATTTAAACATTCGACTAGAAAAAACGTATAACAAATATGGCAACTATACTATGGCTTTACATCACATGTTTTCTACTTAAATTAAGTTTTAAATGCAAAAAAATCGATTAAAAAGATCTGAAAAGTATTGCGGTACCCACAAATCCCAAAAGTATCAGACTTGCCACCCTAATTGCAAAAAAAAAAAAAAACATTGTTGTCTTCGCATAAATTCCTGCACTATTTAAAAATACACACACACACTAACGCACACATCCAGCTGACAATGCAACTTCATCGGCTCAGAAATTTTCTCCGCTTCTCGCCGCCGCCAATTATAATTTTGAAGGTTGACATTTCGGATAAATTATTACAAAACTATTTCTAACCCCCATTTCACTGTTCAATTACCAATTTTAATCGAATGCAAATATAATCGAACTGCTTTCCACTTACCTTTATGACGATTTACCATACTATCCCAACCAAAAATCAAGAAATAATGGGCTGTTTTTCACAAGTCAAAACAAACTCGATTGTTCAAGGTCCCGCACACACTAGCGCACTATTGAAATCCTCAATATAAAAAAAAAAAAATTTATTTACACTTGAATTTAATGCAATTTTACAGTCATCAGCACAATGCAATTTTACCAAAAACACAAATGTTCTCCAGTTAAAATGTTTGCAATTAGTTTTTACATTAAACAATTGAACACCATCGAAATAATTACGTTTTCAATAATCACACGACACACGTCAGGAAAAATATACTTAAAATCCAAATATGGCTGCCGCCGTCATGCATATCAAAAAATTGGTGAGATGGTTTTTTCTACAATTTTATTCACCACACTGAATTTGTGTTTTTTTTTTTTTTGGTACCGAACAGAAGCGCTACGTTTAGTCAATGAATTTTTGGTTTCCATTCAAAATTAATATTTCGTATAGTGAGCGAGGGTTTACTGGGGGGGACTTGTAAAAATGGATTTAAAATTGGGTAAGCACCTTTGCAAATAATTAATATAGGTAAGGTAAGTTTGTAGTAGGTTTCTTTTTGTATTTTAATATTTAGTTGGAGCAATTTCCGCCATTGCTGAAAATTGTCGCTATTGCACCATTTTGTTCTATTACAATTTTTGTTGTTTGTTTTGTTTTTTTTTTTGTTCAAAGAAATGTCAGTGTCAGTTGAATATTTATTTTGATAAAGTTTTTTTTCTGTTAATTTTAAGTAAAAATGAATTAATTCGCCAATTATTGTTGATCATTAATTTGTATAAAAATGACATCGGAAGAGCTAGACTTTTCAAAAATATGCCGCGTTTGTTGTTTGGAGGGAAAAGTCATGTCCATCTTCAAGGTACACATATCCCGAAAATTAATGTCCTGCACATCGATTCAGGTAATTTTCACACATTCTATTATTAATATTAATCGGCAAAAAAAACTAACTAAACGGTTCGATTAAAGGTTTGGCGAAATGATGGACTGCCAAGTCAAATATGTACAAGATGTGTGTCCAAACTTCATATAGCGTTTCAGTTTAAGAAATTGTGCGAAAAATCGGACGCCAGATTACGGCAAAATTTACGTGTTATGACACAAATACAGGAGAATCAAGTAAATCTCATTGTATAGAGTTTGGTTTTTATTGTTATTTAATTGTTTAACATTTAGCATTTACAACAACAACAGCAGCAACAACAGGAGCAGCAACAACAACAACAACAACAACAGCAACAAATCCAACAGCAACAACCATCATCAGCCAATCATTGTCAAAATAATTTCGTTTACGTTGAATGTACACCGAATGTTGACTCACTGCAAGAAGTCCGACAATACGATGGGATGACAACAATTGGTGCCACATCCGTACAACACTTAGACTACAATAATACACTAAACTCAATACAGCAATTGCCCAACGGATATACAATCCAGAATTTACATGTGCCCACAACCGTACATTTTCAAACGTACAATGTTCCAATTCAGATGCCCGGCACAAATCAATTAATAACACCGTTGAGTCAAATAGCTTCAGTTCCGCTGCCAGCTCCAATACAACCGATGTTAAACCATCAAAATCCATCCGTCACCATTGAGCCAATATCAATGGACGCGAAAATAATTGCGTCAAAAGATCCATCGATAACGAAATCGGAACAATCCCACAAGGCACCGATCAAATCGAAATTGACGCTTGACACAAGCAAAACGTGTCAGACGTGCGGCAAAGAGTTCATAACCGCCATCAAGCTGACGCGTCACATGAAAACCCATTCGCCGTACTTGCCGTACCGCTGCAAATTATGTCACAAAGGTTTTTCGCACAATGGCAACTTTAAGGTGCACATGCGCATGCACAACGACGAACGACCCTATCAGTGTACGATGTGCGATCGGGCCTGCCGTCAGCTGCAAGATTTGGAAAAACATATCCGAACGCATACCGGCGAAAAGCCACACATTTGCGATTACTGCAACAAGGGTTTCTCAACGTCCAGCAATTTGATTGCGCATCTGCGCATTCACACCGGCGAAAAGCCATACGTGTGCTCGGTGTGTCAAAAGGCATTTTGTCAATCGAACGAACTGACGAAGCACAATCGAACGCATACCGGCGAGAAGAGTCACATTTGCAAATTGTGCCACAAGGGATTTAATGGCTCGTCAACGTTGGTCGTTCATATGCGAACGCATACCGGAGAACGGCCATACATTTGTAGTATATGTCAAAAAGGTTCGATCCGATCCGATCCGATCATTTGAAAATTTATTAATTTTTTTTTGTGTGTTGTTTTTCTTGATTTTAGGATTCACCCAATCCAGTTGTCTTCAAGTGCACCTCAAGCGACACAATAACGAGAAGAATTTCCAATGCAATGTCTGTGCGAAATGTTTTATATCGATATCGGATCTGAATGAGCACAGTCAAACGCATGACAAACAGTTTGAGTGCAATATCTGTGATAAACGATTTGCCCGAGCCAATGAACTCAATAAACATGCCAAAGTGCATGCTCTGTAGGTTACGACAAATGTAAGAATCTCTATTAAGAAAGTATAAAGAAAGTATAAAGAATATTTCATTTCTTGAGCATTTTTGTCTTTAAATTCGCTAAAATCATTTGCAGCAGTAGTTCCCAAGCAGCAACGACAAATATTTTGTTCGAAGCACTCTGTGTGTGTGGTTGGATGGTTCCAAATTAACATTTCGGTTCCGGTTTATGTGGAGATCTACACTGTGATTAATTTCCGGCGATTTATTGGAGTGGCCTTTTAACAACAGATCCTAAACTGCATCAACATTCCGTTTACTTTACGCAGGTAAGATGGTAAGGTGTCCCTCCGCTGATATCTTGGGAGTGGTAGTGTAGGCGCTTCTATATTAATGCCAAAAAGTCTGGTCGCGTCCAATGGGGAAGTAAAAGAAGAGAGATGGAGAAGTAGAATTTGGAAAGATGGAATTTTCATTTGAAATCTCCGAACTAACTTGTCTTGTGAGACAACAAAACGAAAAAAAAGGTGGCTGCTTTTTGTTCTTCCTCCCGGGGAACTTCAAATAATCTATGGATGAAACTTTTCCTTGACATAGTTAGTTAGTAAGTTTGTCGCTTTAGAGCATCCAAAATCCTTAGGCCTCCATAAATGGGTCCATCAGACACATCTCTCGCGTGCTGACAAGCCCTCGGTCTATCATTCTAGAAAATCAATGAACTTTAGGGGATGGCTGTTCAAGGTGCGTCCCAGATTTCTGACAAATTCACCATCTTGAAAGTGGTCGCCATTTTGTCACTGTCACTAGGTTTGTTCATGCAGAGATTGAACAGGTTTGGGAGTAATGGCAGGCTAATGTCGGTTTTCGTTAACTTGTCTGCCTTCTTTTTCACTCTAGACCGCAATGACCACAAATTTACGGGAGCTCGACAGTGCTGCAATCTGTCAGACGTACGAAGGATTGCAGGCATTCCGTACACCAGTCTAGAGGTGAGTTTAAAGGAACCCAGTGCTTTCAGCTCCTCTTGGATATCGGAACCTAACCTGATATGTTGGTTCGCAGTTCAGACTTCCGCTTCAAAAATGGTGGTCTTCCTATCGACACAGATAAATCGATGCACTTGGTGTCTTAGAGAAGACGTTGCTTGATCCATCAGACTTAAAGTGTTTTTGATAATAGCTTATGATGCGCCCACCTTTCCTTGAGTTAAATTGAAATAAACTCGGAACGGTCTCTGTTTGGTGTGTGGGATTACTCGGACTTTGAAGAATTTTTTAATAAAAACGGCCTATCGGCTATGTTCTAAGAATAATTCCTAAAGAAGCATTCTGTCTGCGGGATATTATGCAATGAGATGTGATTTTAGGCCACATGGACGGACTGATGAACTGCGGGATATTCTCATTTTCTAAAGAAGATTAGTCGGGGCACCTCAGAAAAAGATGCAATTTACTGGAAGAGTTCATAGAGGTGCGGTGCTTTAAGTTCTCTATTATATTTAAATGATTCTTGGCTTTTGATTTCTCCAATCTATAGATTTAAGCAAAGTTTCAAGTCACTGTCTTACAGGGAACCAATCTTATAGCGACTGATCTGTGTAGGCAATACCAAGAACTTGGAATGCAAGAAACACTTACGTATATTCTCTGTTCTTGCTCCGCCGTTGCGAGAGCGCGAGACACAAAACTGTAGGGGACTGCTTTTTATACAATCTGAGAGCGGCCTCGACATTTGAGCCACATAAGATTCACAGTGGAAACCAGTGGCGAAGCGTGACAATTATTGATTCTATCATCTTGAGACTATTTTTAAACAGAAAATTTCGCCATTTTGATGAAAAGAACGGAAAAAAATTTAGTGAGGCATCGAACATCTTGACCGTTTTTTCGGCGGTTTTTTTGAAAAATGACGCAATTTTGAACTTTCTTATTATTAAAGATATGATTTTGAAACTTTGTATTTTTATATTATTTTCAATTTCCACCATTTTTTGCCAAATAAAATTTTTAATAAAATTAACCCTTTAAGGCGCACATATTTTTAACATGAAAGGGTTAATCAAGAATTTTTAAAAAGCTATCCACCATTCTCAGAATTTAATTGTAAACACTTTGGTAAATTTTTCATTTTTAGAAAATTTTAACCCTTTATGGTCCAAATAGTGCCTTTAAAGGGTTAACTTTTAAAAACGTATTAATGCACTAAAAACATAAGGAAAGTCTCTCTGAACGGATTTAGTTGAATTTTAATATTTTTTGGTTAACCCTTTCATATTCATAATGAATGGACCTTAAAGGGTTAACTTTTTCCGAAAATTTTATTTGACAAAAAATGCTGCAAATTTAAAATAATAGCAAAAATTCAAAGTTTCAAAACCATATATTTAATATTAGTCTAATGATGATGGAATCAATAATTGTCACGCTTCGCCACTGGTGGAAATCGGTACATTCGAATGCGACCAGCACAATTCTCAAATCGCAATCGTAGTATGGGTTACGTAGGCAAATGAGTAATCTTATGGACCGTAGATGGTCTATGCAAGGGGCAAATGGTCGCGACCTTAGTAGTGGCTAACTAGGCAAAGTTTGAGAAGTTTTTAAAGGAACATTAAGAAATTTTTCTTCATTTGTAATTCACACACACTTTAATAAGTCATAAAGTAATAAATCATAAAAAAACTTCAATAAAGGAGATGAGCTGAATAAAAAAAAAAAAAATGGAGCACTCATAGAAAATCTCTCTAATATGAAGGAACAAATTGTCATTTCTTTAAAAAATAAAATAAAAAATTTGTTTAACAATGAATTTTTTAACATATCGCTATTCCTTCCTTAAAGAAAAAGAAAAGAGAGGGAGCAAAAAAAAAATCGTTTCTTGTAAATCTCACAGCAAGATATTCCAGCAAAATAAATCTTACTAAACTTGGACACAAAGTACAGACATTTGTCATAGAGCAAAGCACTTAAAATTATGTACATCTACATCTACATCTACATACCTAGCTTCATATGTATATGTACTCGGTTATGAATATTATATATGTACATATATGATGTCTCACATATACATACATACATACATTACATATCCTCCACATATTATAAGATTAACCGAAACGATAAAGTTGGAGAGAAGAAAAAAATAAGAGAACAAGAAGAAGAAGAAGTCAACATTACGCCAAGTACTTTATAACACTGTGCTAAGTTTGGCGCAGTAATGTATGGGATAGAAACTAGGAGAGGGGGGGAGGTGGAGTAGTTTTTAAATCTTAAAAAAAAGATTTTTTTTTATTTGGGTGTTGCCCATTTTTCCCATTTTCCACATAGAAACTATAAAAATGTGAATTTTCGGGTGATTGTCTGTCTCGTTATTTGGAATGTTGGAGTTTTTTCTGTAATCTTTTGCTGTTCCTTCTTGTTCTTATAGATAAATCGTCATTATCATCATCATCATTATGTTGTTTGTTATTTCCGCCCTTACCACTCTCTTCCATTCAATCTCGATTTTCGTTTGTCCTCTAATTCTTCTAACATTCAGAGCTCTCCGATCCGTTTCGAAAGGGTCTTACCACCATTCGACCACGTGCTCTTCCTACAGATCTGCCACCTGGTTGGGTTTGATTCCAGGCTATTTTTAGCTACTGGCTTAGAGGAATTCTGTTCGCCTCGATTTTCGCTTGTCTTTCTCCAATTTCTTCCATTCAGAGCTCTGCGATCCGTTTCGACAGCGTCTAACTACCAATCTGGTCACGTGACCTTTCTACAGATCTACTTCCTGGCTGGTTTTGATTCCAGGCTACTTTTTGTTACTAATCCTTCCATCCTAATTGCTTCGATTTTCGTTTGTCCTTCTCCAATTTCGCACATTCAGTGCTTTCAGATCAGTTTCGACATCGTCTAATCTCCATCTGGCCACGTGGCCTTCTCACAGATTTACTTCCTGGCTGACTTTGATTCCAAGCAACTTTTAGTTACTAAGCCTTGTATTCTGTTAACATGGCCACCAAGTCACCTACCTTATTCTGGCAGATTTCACGAATCTTACGATTGTTTCTCCTTCCATATAAGTTCCTACGAGTTAGTCGTTCATCTTGGATCGGTACGCTTCGTTGCGTTGGTGTAGGTTCATAAATAATTCGTAGGATTCTTCTATCGAATCGAAACACAGCAGTTCTTGCAAAATATGTCATTTGGGACAAATTAAGAAAAAAATAACCAGAGAAAACTTCTTATTATACCACTTCCGGTTTTTTGTTCCACTTCCATAGGTATATTTCGTATAGAACTATTCGAAGCGCCAGCCCCCGGATTCTGGTTCTTTATGACTACAGTAATATGAGTGACTCCCATTTATTAACAAATGGGAGTCACTCGTATGACTGTAGTCATAAAGAACCAGAATCCGGGGGCAGGACTGTTTGTAATTGCAGTCCATCAGGCATAATTAGGCACCTATTCGTTCTTTCGTTTCTCTTCTTCTGTGTGATGTGAATTTTTCAATGCATGTACTGTGCAGAGAGTAGCCATTGAAGAGAAAATGATTGCTTTTGGATCAGATTTAGTTAATTCTCACGAGTCGCCACTGAATAAAAACTTCTACTTATACGAAGGAGACTATTAATTACTATAATGTGAGGTCAATAAAGTTTACGGGATTCGTTCAAATGTATTTCAGGATTTGTAGATTGGCTGTGCTGTGTGTGTGTGTGTGTGTGTGAGAGAGAGAGAGAGAGAGTAGGATCGAACATTCCCCGAATATGGTAATGTCAATCAATTGATTATCTTCCCTTGTACGAATAAACCGAAGTTAAACTACATCTACGACATATTCCCTACATATTCCCTACAAAATACACAATAGTCAAAAGTTAAAGTACTTCGGGGGGGGGGGGGAGGTAGCTTCCTTTTCTGTAATCACAGCCCGTATTTGTCACATTTGTTTGATGCGTCTTTTTGTCAGTGACACATAATCTAACACATATCCATGCAAGAAGGGTGGGGCAAAGCTTAAAGTTTTTATAATTAGAAAATGTAATCCGAAAAGAAAACTTAAAGTTTGTTGTTTTGCCAAAAAGTTTCTTTCACTCTCTCTCTCACTCTTCGTCGTCTCTTTCCACTGCAAACAATCACGTCACGATCTGATAACGTAGTTTTACAAATGCAAAAGTTATTTTATTATAAGGAAAATTGTAATTGAAGCTTTCATTTTGAATGACGTTTTGTTTATTGGGAAAGTTTTTTTTTTTTTTTTTTTTTTTTTCGTTTTTTTTTTATTTAATTTTTCTTCTTTTTCTTTCTTTCTTTTTCTTTTTTTTTTAGTTTTTTATTTTCGTACAAATCCACATCACCCCTCCTCCACTTGGTATTTTTTAAAATGCGGTGGGTTACATTGGGATAGGAAGCGATTGTTGTTGTTGTTGTTGTTGTTGTCGCTCTTATTCAACGTAGATGTGTTGGCTGGCATATTTTGGAAATTTGTTTAGAAATTTGGGAAAAATATATTTTCATGTATTATCAATTTTTTTTTTTTTGTTTTTTTTTCTGTCTTTAGGAAAAGTGGAAAAATTTGTAGAAAGTGTTTTTGTTTAGCATATAAGTAGGATAAGAATGCTCTCTCTGGAGATATTGGATAAAAACCTTTTAAAGGAAAACAAACCATACTTTGTCGGTATGTCTCATGGGTAAAATGATAATAAATAATAATATTTTCTATGTATAGGTGTACCTGTTCACATTGTATATTTGTGTGTGTGTGTGTGTGTATTGAATCCAGTCAGATTTTTTTTTTTCCACCATACTTAACTCCCATAAATTATGATTCAATATATCCAAGGATTTCGTACATGAAGGATCTCAATTCAATTCACTCCATATTAACTGCGGGAAAGCCAAATATTTATCTCTGCTGGAAAAACCAAAAAAAAAAAAAACTTGTCTCGTCCATATGAAAGGGGGGGGGGGGGTGTCTGTAATAAATCATAAATTGTTTATGAGCTTTTATTAGTGGTGAAAGTGTCGATTTAGAGATTTTGTACCTCTCTTGGAATGAGAGGACTCATCGGTCCATATAGCACTAAGGAAATTATGTATAGGTCATATGGACTTGATCTCGATATTAGATTATTGTGAAAAACGTCTACGGTGGGTCATATGTCATCTGGATTGCTCGATATTGACATAAAGGTTTATAACCTGATGGTGTGGTTCCAATGTTAGGTCCCGAAATGTCTGTGTCGATGTGGGAAGAGTTTTAACATAATTCAGGTGGAACTTTATGCTATACTTGAGGGAATAGCTTACGGATATCTAATAAGGCCGACGTCAAATTCTTGAAAATATCTACAAATTGACTGAAAAAGTTAGATTTTCCAAATTTTTTCTTAGATTCTTAGATACCTACCAAATCATTTAAAATGTATATCTCCTACACTAGTGGTTCTCAGTGGCGGCTCGTGACAATTATTGATCCCATCGTCTTGGGACTATTTAAAAAATAAAAAAAACTAACGTCAGTTTAATGGAAGAAAATGGGAACCGAAAATCTTGACCGTTTTTTTGGGCGGTTTTTTTAAAAACTGAGCCAATTTTGAACTTTCTTAATACTAAATATATTATTTTGAATTTTCCGCATTTTTTGGCAAATAAATTTGTTGAAAAAAGTTAACCCTTTAAGGTCCATACATTTTGAACATGAAAGGGTTGACCAAAAAAAAAAACTAAATTTGTTCAGGGAGACATTTTTTTATGTTTTTAGTGCATTAATATATTTTTTAAAGTTAACCCTTTAAGGGCACTATTTACACCTTAAAGGGTTAACATTTTCTGAAAATTAAAAATTTACCAAACTGTTTACAATAAAATTCTGAGAATGGTGGATAGTTTTTTGAAAATTCTTGATTAACCCTTTCATGTTAAAAATATGTGGACCTTAAAGGGTTAACTTTTAAAAAAAAAATTTTTTGGCAAAAAATGCTGGAAATTGAAAATAATATAAAAATACAAAGTTTCAACACCATATCTTTTGTAGTAAGAAAGTTCTATAGCGTTGTTTTACAAAACGCTCCGGCCTATTATATATATGTATGTATCTAGGCCTACATACATTCATATATAGTAGATTGGTCTTTATTTTACATATATATATATGCACACGTATGTATGTATGTATACGTAAATAGATTACATGTCGACATTGCACACTTAATAATATGTTCATGTTCGAAGTTAAACATGACTTGGTAAGTCCCATAGTACAATTGTCATAATGTCTATCTGAAGTTCTGTACCGGGTTAATGGGTTGAAATGAAATACAAGTTCAGACTATGTTGAATCTATAAGTGGAAACATGTCATACATAACTATCTATTGGACAAATTGTTCTACATATATCTATAGGCTTATTAATTAAGGAATGTATATGTAGATAGATATTGGAAAATTAATTTTTATTTGAGTCATTATTTGTGGTATTCCCTCTAGTGATCGTTTAGACAGAGTTCCGCTACGGCCGCTATGTTACTTATACAATAGCATTATGTTGGAGCGAATTAGGTTTTATGTAATATTTCCTACTGAATTCTCTTTTGCTTCTCATTTATTTTTTTTGTAGCAGTATTCTTCAACGACTATCGTTCTGCGTGTGGAAAGGAGAAGGAGGATGTCTTCCATCTCCTCTGCTATTGCCCAGCACTCTATAGAACACGGGCGAGATGCCTGGGGGCCTTCAGATTTAAATATCTAGAAGACCTATGGGAACTGAACCTCCATAGCATACTGAAGTTCGTAAGAACAACAGACTGGTCAATAAATGTTTGTCTGACACCCCCTTCCCTCACCTCCTAAATAAAATCCCGCCGTTTTCTTCAAAGAAGGACACAATGGGCTATTAGACGGCCTAAGTGTTGTTGCCTTTAGGCACCCCCTATAAAAAAAATGGTTTTACCAATAGAAGAACTAGAAGAAGTACTAGATCTAGTACTTCTACTGTTCTACCAAGTCGCGGAAAGTATAGGAATTTGTGTCCATAAGTTTTCCACATGTAACTGAGTGTCTGTTTGTCTCTGGTACAATTAAAAAGATGTTGTAACATTATGTGGACCTTGTTCCTATCTTGGACAGATGTCGACAATAGGTTCATCAATTCTGTCCATGTAACTATATTTAGAAGTCTACATCTACCGAATCTACTAAGTTGTGCCAGTGTTGATCTGGTGCTTCTGCCAACATTCTTTTCTTCTACGTTAATTTGTGGGTGGGGGGGGGGATGTATTGTACCAAAGACATAGTTCGGGCTGTAATTCAATGATGAACTGTAGAACAGCGAGTTTGTATGATGGTGTCTCTATATCTCTGTTGGACCACTTGGAATTTTTTGATTTGTGTTTTCCTTGCCACTCCCCCATTCTGTATCGGTTTTTAATTGTCATTGTTATTAAGTTATCAAACTATCATCTAGCCGATAAACTAGAGATCTAACTATATGATCTGAAAATGTATTCCTTCCATCTCTTATCTACAAGTTTAATTCTATTTTCTAAAACAGAATTGCAGAACAGACGCCATTTTTTCTTGACACAAGTAAATCTTAAAAGATTTATTGTCAACTAACGGAACAAAAGAGAAAATATCAACACTTCTTACAATTATATCGAGGTGTCAGTTGCCTACATATTTCAGTGAAGGATTAACAAAGTAATTTTCTTTTATTTCTAAAAGGCATTTTATAATAAACACTTAAGAAAAAGGAAACAAAAAAAAAAAACAAAAAATCTTTATGAAATATTAAAACACCCAAGGACAATCTTTGCCGCTTACTTTATCTTTATTATGTTTAAGGTATAGCGGAGACATTTAATAAAAAGCTTCTCAACCGGAAGGACAAACGAAACTCAGGCATACCCAAAACAACATCTATACGACTAAAGGGAAAAACTTAATAAAAATACATCCCGCTGTGTCCTCAGTATATCCTTTTATCTGTTTGGTAAGCTCGTCGAATATACACATCGTGTCTTGTTCTAAATTCATATATGTATGTATGTATGCATGTATCTATACAATGTATCTGTGTATGTATGTATATGTGAATGCTATAGATAGAAAATCATAAGGAAAATTAAATTGGGGTTTTTTTCTTTTTCTTCTATGCACCGTGCACACACATAGTTATACACATTACACACACACGTTCGTTGGTTCGTCCACATATAGAACATAATTCAACTAAATTTTCAACTTTTTTCTCAAAAAACAAAAAAAAAAAAACAAATAATTTTCCCATTTATAGAAACTCTTTTATATTTTCTTCGCAAAAGAAATGTTTTCGAACTTCTTTTCTATAAAAGCACATGACGACATGATGTATATTGAGAAGAAACGCGAACACGATTATGTGAGTACCGAATGTGGCAAATTGCTAACATTTGTTTTTGAATTTTATATAAATTTATGAGTTTTCATATTAAATTCCCATCATCTTATAAATAAAAATGTATTTTTACTATTATGCTACATAATTTTGTTTTTTTTTCTCTCTTTTTTTTGCATGTATATTAAGGAGTAAGCGAGAAAATCTACAAAGTTAATGTTATAATGTACTAGAAATATGTTTGCATTGTTTTTTTTTATCCAATGGCGTATGTTAAAATTCTAAATATTCTAATACGATTTTTTGAGACTCATCTACTACATTTTGTATTAGAGAAATTTGCCATTTTAAAATCAAAAACAGTAAAATACAATGGCGGTCGGTACCTTATAGTGAGTATGACAAAAAAAGTATTTATTGCAGAGAACACATATAAAATATGCATATAATTATGTGTAATTAAGTGTAATTAGTGTTTTATATAAATGAAGATATTACAACATATGTAGATAGAATGTATGTAAACGGAGGCCCTTTTAAATTATGGGTCAGTTCGATAACGGTCTGCAATGACGTCAGCCTCTTAATTGTTATCACTGAGACGGATTAATTGATGGTGAATATTTTTTGATGTTATTACTTATTTGATAACAAAAAAACTAAACAAAAAATATTAAAATTCATTAAAAAGGATATTGAAATAAATAATTGATTGATTAAAGCTCAATAAATTTTTGTACCTTACCTTCAATTATTATACGCACAATACTCGCTCTTTCTCTCTCTCTCTCTAACATCTAACAGATTGCAATAAAAAGCTCAAAGCGATTGCGTTGTGCCGTTGTGTAAGTGGGGCGACCTTTTATAAATCGAATTTATTTAGTCTTTTATGTTCCAGCGGGTCCATGATAAATTCGATTAAATGATAAACAAAAAAACAAATAATGAATATTGACCAATTATATAAAAACTGTGTGTGAATCTTTAAAAGTGGATATTTTTAAACAAATTTTATTGTCCATCGATTTCTAGCGGAAATATGGCGGATTAAAGCTAGAGACAGGATATTTGTTAGGTAAGTGAAGGCACATTTATATTATTTAAGATAATTAGTATTTATAAGATAATATTTATCAATATTCAGACAAAACAATTTTTTTTATCTTAATTTTTTTTTTTTTTTTAATAAGTAAAGGAAAGCTTGAATCTTTTCTTCATTTTTCTATGAAATTTGTATGAAAATAAATATAGGCGACTTTCCTTGGCCGTAAAGTGAAGAATGTTATTATATACCAAAAACTATCATAGGGTTGAGGTTGGCGTAATAGGGTTTGAAGGAAATTATAAGCACGATTGTTAAAGTAACAGTTTTTTTCTCGAATTTGTTACAATTGTTACAAACTGGTAATAAATGAAAAAAATGTAACAAAAGCAGCAAACCAATTCAGAATTGTTCTGTAATATGTCAGAATGGCAAATTGGCGGCAACCATTGAGTTGAAATATTTGTATCAAATACATGTAGCAAATGTATTTTGATTTTCGTCGTGTAACATTTACATTTATTACCAGTTATCCAAAAAAATGAAACAAATTTCTTAAACTGCTCTTTACGAAAATCTTAAACACCGTCGATTCTCATTTTACTACATTGTTGCATACGAAGGTTAACAAATTTTAATTATTTGGATATGCCTACCATTTGCCTCACAGATTCTAATCGAACATTTTAAAGGCGATTTTTGATTGAAGGTTGTATAAGGAATATAACCGGAACAACCGAAGGGCCAGGACACGAAAAAGTAGAAAAATGGGACTAAGAAAACGGATTCTCAATTTAAAAAATTCATGCCCAACTGAATTGAAGTGTGAAATTGGAAAGAAAAAAAAAATTATTGAGAATGTAAATGTCGAATGGACCTAACGTCTTAGATTCGATTCCTTTCAAGAAAATTTAAATATAAGTAAAATATTGATTTATTGGGTATAAGCCTACTCAATAAACATTTTCGTCCCCAAATAAAATTGGATGAGCGTCAATAAATGGCACTTTAACTAATCTAGCCAACTATATCAGCCCTTTTTCTTATATTGCTCCATTAATCCCCTTCCCCCCTTTGCAAAGACGCCATTGTCATTGTTGCGTTTCACAATTCTTTTTTTTATGTATTTTACACACCACACCATTATTCAATTGAAAAACCATGTTACCAACTAAATAAATCAAGTAAACCAAGTGTGCAATATAATATACCAAGAATGTTTCCCTCGAAAATTTTAAACATCTCCGTTCTCCTCCGAAAATGATTTCAACACCCATATAGGCATATATATATATTCTTTTGATTTTTGCGTTCCACAACATCGCATCCCTTCAACCCTTCTTCATTGCATTGGCATATAAATATATATAAATCGTTGAAAAACCTGCCTGGTTTGACGAGATTTATTGAAATCCATTCATCTTGGGCGAATACAAAAATAAATTTGGCACGTGAACTATTTAAGGAACGGTACCTGGTATTACTACTATACCTACCATTACCACCGCATCACCACCACCCCGGTCTATATTTAAAAAAAAAAAAATAAAAAAAATGAAGGAATAAAAATGAGCGTGGCGCGACAAGGTATATATATATTTATATGCGTTTCCTTGTGCTTCATTCTCTATGCTATGGGTTGCGATCTATATATGTATATAAAAATACTTACCCATTTCAAGGGATTTAAAAAAGGTTATCATTCACTACTATATAAATGTCTGTATACATTTTAAGGAAAATTTTTTTGAAAATCTTTTATCCTTTTTATTATGTCGTTTTCACCCTCTGTCACGTAACGCATTACCACTTTTGGGCATATGTCTTAGCGCCTAAATTGAGGTTACGTGTTTTACCTTTGTATTTATTATGTTTATTTTTCATAAAAATGAGAACTCTAAGTTTACATAATCGAGCCGAGTTGGTATGTCAATGTATATATGTATATGCATAAGTATATCCTTAAAGAAAAAGTATTAAAATTTATTTTTATTTTTAGAACCTGAACATTTTCCCATTTCAATACCGGATTAAGTGCCAATTATAGATATTACCCTGCTTACTCCCCCTATATATACCTATATAATAACGACTTATAAATCGTCGGAACATTTTTAATATTCAAATGTCTCTTATGTCAAAAGTACATAGTACAGGGGTGACTTGAAACAGTGAACACTTGGTTATATGAACTACACTCGACTATTATTTATTTATTTATTTAATTCTAGCCAACAGGCACAAATGCCCAACTGGCTTATACATAATCAGTGCAGCATTTACGTATAAGCTACAAAAGCTTTTGCTTAGGTCCCCCACTTTTTTGGAAGCCCCCAAAAAAATTACCCGAGTAAGCAATTGTCATATACAGTTACGTAAATATACTGCAGCATTATTTGTCCCAATGCCGCACGTCCGGAACGTTCCATACTCTTCACTCAATTTTTTTAGCGCGTCTTTTCGAAGAACAATTACCAATAACCGGTTAACCGATATTACCGGTAATTATGACTAGCGAAATTACTGATAAATTTCGACAGCAAATGCCGGTAATTTCGGTAATTTTCAAAATTATTTCGTTATTATTTTATAATTGAAATGGAACGTGTAAAGCCGTAGAGCCGCTCCATTATTTAGAGTATGTCCTCAAGTTCAGTTTCCTTTAGGAATTTTAGGATCTTAAGTGGATTTAGGGACGGAAGGTCCCACTCGATCAACCAGTAGTTCCCCAGATAATCTCTCCTTTTCTGAATGAGTGTAAGGAGGTGTATTGGGGTTTTTTCTGTTTCTTCACAGAACCTGCACGTGCCGCTTTCTTTCAGGCCCAGCTTCCTTAGGTATCCCTTCAGTCTCTAATGGCCTGTCAGGAATGCCGTCAGCATCCTAAGTCTGTTTTTGCTAACTCATATACTAGCCTTATATCCCTTTCGGTAGTAATTTTCGCGTAGTATTTTGGATTGCCATATCTTAGGAAGTTCGCTTGACTCGACTATAAAAACATTAGAGAAATGAAGAATGCTTGACTCGACTATAAAAACATAAGAGAAATGAGTAATAACAGTAAATTGCATAAAAAGGTAACTGAATTTAATTTTTAATAAAATTAATTAACACCTCTTCATCCTTCGAATTTTCTAATTGTGGGTTGGTATTTACATTAAAAACGAAATTTTAAACAAAACGGGCATACCTATCCTATATGGATAACAAAATATTATACACGGGATACACGGGTCTTCATTTTAAACCATCCACCTGACACATCCTCACATTATGAATAATTTCGTTGACAATGCCTTTATTAATTATGCCAACAAGATCGACAGTCTGGTGTGCTTCTGCATACCGAATTATCCATTCATGAACTGTTTCTCCATATCCATAATACATTACAAAACTCCACTTTTGGCTTCCCTGTCAGACAATATGTAGACAAGTTGGCGTACGATATGTGTCTTTCTTGTTGTCTTATGTATGTATGTATGGATATTGTGTAGTATTATGTTGGCTGGTACAAATATATGTATGTATTCCGAGAGAGTTATCTGATGCGATGTAAATTTAATTCATACGTGACCAATTAGGTTGTTTTAAATGTATAGCAATTTATATATGACTATAATATATGTAGGTGTACTTCTATATGTACTTTGACTTTATACTTACCTACTAACTACAATACGACATTAAAACCCCTTACTTGATTATTTGTGATTGCGATATTTTGGAATTGTAATTGCATGCAATAATCCATATGGTTTGGTAAATTATTTTAATTTATGTATTTTGAATCAGGGTGTATCTCTAGCTCTCCTCAACATACGTACGTATAGGAATATCGAAGTTAATATTTTAGGATGTGTTGGAGATCGAATTGTTCGATAAATCTTTGATAGTACATTGAGCACGTACCATCCCAGTTCCATGGAGGATAATAAATTGATTATGAATTTGTCTGGCGGTGTTATCTTTGAATGTTTTTTTTTTTTTTTTGAAGATTTTAAAAGCATTTGTTTTAAAAATAGTGATATTGCACAAATTGCACTTTTTATTTTATTCCTTCCTTAATAGGCTAAACGGAAATTTTGTGGGAATGTTTTTTTTTTTGGATTATAAATTTTTGAAATTTCTATTTTTTTCTAATTTCTAATTTGTTTTAGTTTTTTTTTAATTGAAAAATGATGTGTTTTTTGTTGTTGTTGTCTATTTTGCCTTTTTTTGACTAAATTATTATAACTATTTTGTCTATTTCTAAATTTAATGTCTTTTTTGTGTCTATTTTAAGATTTTTTTGTCAAAAATGACTATTTTGTATATTTTACTGTTTTTTTTTAGCTTTTTTCAATAAAATACATTTAAATTTGTGGCTGCCGTATTTTTAATTTTTTATGAAAAGCTTATGGCAGAAGTACATTTTTTTATTGTTTTGAATTCTTTAACAAAGCAGTATTTTTACATAAATTAAATGTCAAAAAATTGCCTGTTTTTTATTTTGTAAAATTAATAAAAATGTTTAATATTAATTTTACTTTGTTTATTTTAACTAAAATATCTATTTTTAATTATTTTTTGTCTTTTTTAGGTTTCTTTTTTAATTTTTTTAGTGTAATTCTGGCTTTAGTGATAAGACATTTGGTGCTACTTTATCACAAATTGTTTTAACAAATAAATTAATTAATAATAATAAATAATTAATTTGCACGGTTTAAAAAATCGATTAAAAACAATAATAAGAAAAAGTTATTTTCCTTTGAAAAATCACAAATTTTTATTTATTTTTGTCTCAAAAAAAAATATAAAAAAAAATTCCATTTTTAAAAAAAAAGTGCTCTTTAAAATAGTTTTTTGAAATAATTTTTATATCAAACGTTTTAGGAATTACTTTGAAGCTGTTTTTTTTTTTAAAAAAAATATCAATAAAAGTCGACAAAATTAATAAAAAAGAGTCATTTTTGGTGGAGCTGTTTTTTTATGTTCGATTACATATCTTAAGTTAAAATAATAAATAATAAATTTTTCAAAATTTATTGTGCAGTCAAATTTTAATTTATTTTTAATTTAATGGGGCAATGACAAGAGAGGGCATATCAAATAAAAAATTAAAAAAAAAAAAAACATATTCTAAGGGTGTAAAATGGAAGCTCCTAGTTTTCCATTCAACCACCATTAATTCAATGTCATTATTTATGAATAGGTTCAGTGAAATATCGATTAATATCAATTTTTTATCTAATATTTTCCACAATCACATTGTTGCAAAATTGCTTATGTTTGTCATTCCGATAGATTTATTGAGAACAAGATAAGAAAATTACATACTTTTTTTTTTCTTTAGTTATGCTACACGAGTGTATTTGATTTAACCAACCGCATAATTTGAACATACATAGCATATAAATACGCACAGCACAATCTTACCACAAATCATGAGATTTAATAAAACATAAATCCACAACCATTTATTGGGTTGAATAAATCAATGTTTGGATTGTGGTTGGTTAAATGTTGAATATAGTTTTGTGGATCAACTCTATACCATCTAAATACAATAAACATATGGATATGAAATAAATTGAGATGGAACGGAACTACAAAATATGAAAATTTCGATAACATTTTCGATTAAATTTGCTTCTTTACCTGTTAACCGGGAAATCAAATTTTCGTTCAACTCGTTTCACAATGGGAACTTTTTTCGGTAAAACTTCAGTTTACAGGCGCACCTCCGGAATTAGAGTGAATGGTTTGAGGGGCTAGGGGAGACCCTCCTTTGTATTTTTTGTTCTGAAGTTCGCCTGTTGTAATAGGGAAATGTCAAATTTTGACTTCACGCGCGTAATTCTAATAAAAATTTTTGTTCTAGAGGAATCGGCAGTCTTCTCCCCTTCTTCCTAGGGGCCTTTATAGTTTGTATGCATTGTGCCATAAATTTTAACTTTAATCGCTATGTTGCTAACGAAAAAGGAGGAATCTTCCCTACTCGCTTCCCTGGAGGTGGCCCTTAAATTGAAGCTTAGCCAAAATAAGTTCCCATTGTAAAACCGCCGATATTAAATAGAACAATTGAAACTCCAACAACTATTGATCTTATGGATAATTTATCTCACAGTTAATCGATCTTGGCGACAATTTATGGGCATTTTTTGGAAATAAAAATTTTGGAAAAAGTTTTAAAGGGTTTACTTTTTCCAAAAATTTTATTTTTTAAAAAATGCTGGAAATTTAAAATACTATAAAAATACAAAGTTTCAAAACCATATCTTTAATAGAAAGAAAATTTAAAATTGTGTTACTTGTTAAGAAACCGTCGAAAAAATGGTCAAGATGTTTGACGAAAAACCAGTTTTTTTCCATTTTTTTCCATCACAATGACGTAATTTTGTTAAAACAGTCCCATCATGATGGTATCAATAATTCTCACGAGTCGCCACTGTCATAAAAGTATATTTTCCATAAAAGATGATTTTTTTATAAAATGTAAAACAAATTTAAACGAAACGTCATCTTTTGCATGGACAATCTACCCCAACACATTGTACTTACTTGTTTCCTACAACATAAACTTAATATAACAAAAATATAAGACATACCATAAAAAAAATGACCATCACGCGACAGTTTTCATCACATTATAGAAATTAATAACCGCTTTCTGGCATAAGACTGTGTGCATTTTTACCACTCATCCAATGTTACATAATATACAAAGATCAATAAGGCTAGTCTTATTTAATGGGGTCGTTATTTTGATATGCAACATTTGACAGAGCAAATTGAGCGAATAAACAAGATAACGGCAAATTTTATATATATATAAATATAAACATCCCTTCCACATAGATTTCATAAATGCGAACAAAAATACAATGGATTTTCCCCATACATTAGATTTCTATTCATCTAATATAGAAGAAGGTACCTATGTACAGTACATATACATATATACACATAAAAGACCAAAAGACCGGGTTGGACAAAAGATTTTACATCAGTTTTTCTAAACAAAAATAAATTAAATAGAAAATTTTCACTTTTTTCCTGATTATAAGGGCCGCATGGACTTTTACTCTTGGCTCTATATAATTTCAATTTACTAATGGCAAAATATTTCTACATGAAATTGTTCAATGAATAGCTTCAAAAAAGCTTTTTGACTTAATTAAAATACTTTGAAATTAATAAGGCTAATTTCTCAATTTTTGCTTAAGCCCCAACTTCTAATTAACTACTAAAAAAAAAAAAAAACAAAAATAAAGAAAAGTTTAATTGATAGAACGAATTTTCCCTTTTTTTTTTATTTGGAATTTTTCTATATAAATAACACGGGAAGGATAAAAAAAATTCTAACTGGATATTAATGCCGGTGGTTTATTTGCTATTATAATACCGTAATACCGTCAGCGATGGAATTTATACAGATTTTCTACTAACAACTATGTATGTATATATAGTGAAAATTCCTTAATAGGAAAATAATTTCTTTTATAACTTTGGTTGGGAGTCCTTTTCGTGAAATTTTAAGTCGTAATAAACCAAATTCATTTAATCGAAATATATTCGGAATAGAGAACAAATGAAAATTACACAAATTATAGAGAACCAAAAAATAAAGATTTGTTTGATATACCAAAAAAATTCCAAGCCCTACCGTTATGGCGCTACAATCATTTCTAGGGTTTTTAATCATTTATATATTGGGAATAGAGAAAAAATGAATTTGACAAAAATTATAGAGAACAAAAAAAATGCAGATTTTATTAATAGGTCAAAAATGTCCACACCCTACCGTTATGGCGCTACGGTCAATTTTAAATTACTTTTAGGCTTTTCAATCATTCACTCGAAATATATTCGAAATAGCGAAAATAGAAATTATAGAGAACCAAAATTAGGATTTCATTAATATGCCAAAAAAATGTACGCCCTACCGTTATGGCGTTGCACTCAATTATATATAATTTCTAGAGCTTTTAATCATTTACTCGAAATATATTCGGAATACAGAAAAAATAATTATTACAAAAATGATAAGGAACAAAAAACTGAAGATTTTATTAACAAAAAATTCCACGTCCTACCATTATGGCGCTGCAGTCAATTATATGTAATCTATCGGGGTTGCAGTTAATTATATGTAATTTATAGGGTTTTTAATTATTTACTCAAAATATCAATACAAAATATATTTAACCCTTTCGCGACCGCTCATTGCAATTGCAGTGATAGTGAGGGTTTCTAGTGGGTCGTCACTGCAATTACAGTTTATGGTAAATTTTCAATTACCATTTTCAAACATATATGTTATAATCCAAATTTTCTATCACTGCAATTGCAGTTGAAATTTTTTTTTCTTGTTTTTTTATATTTTTTCAACTGACTAATTTAAACACAGTGATCAAATCCCCAATAATCTATAGGATTCAATAGCTAAGAAACAATAACTGGCTTTTTGAGTGGATTAATGAAATTCTTGCGTCCGCGAAAGAGTCAACTATGATTAAATGATGCATACTTGTCTCTCTATGGAAACAAGTTTTTTTTAACCCTTTCACAGGCAAATTATTTTTGATGGAAAATCCGACATAATTTTGAATGATATATCTTGGAAATTTATATAATATAATTGGGTTGACAAAAATTTATACCAATGCCTACGAAAGGTTTAACTATGATTATTTCTCTATATAATATAGAATTTTCATACGTAACATTTTTATTAGCATGCTCAAAATTTTTCTGCGTTGAAAAGATATATTTTTCCCATGTAGGATTTGATGCTGGTCCTTTGTTGTCGGACATATAATTGCTAAAAACTCAGTCATAAAGTATTTTACCTTAGCCATGCTCTTTCTTAAATTAGATCCAAAGAATTCACTGATAAATCCATAATAATAATATGACAGACCACTGCCTATACACACATACATACATACATATATACTATACAGAAGCATTGTTGTATATATGTATACCTAAGTCATAAGCACTAATTAATAATAGTTACTTTTATCTCTATCGCCAGTCTAATCAAACATTCGGACTTTACCTAGTATTATAGTCACCCCTGAGTCTAGAGGTTTGTATTTATGTACCTAAATAAATCAAATGTTAGGAACAAATTAGCACGATAAGAAATTATTATTTTTTATTTATTTTTTTTTCTTCCAAAAACAGCAAACATATCAAGGCTCTCTGGTAAACATGATAGAGCATAGATTCTGAATAAATTTATACGTGAAAAATTCGACTCTATAGCAAAAAAAAAAAAAATAAAAAAATTGTTTATATGGGACTGGTTTGTATATATGTGCGGTGGTTCTAATTAGTCTAAAACGAAAATTATCATCTAGATTTAAGATAAAGCATAAATGAACGGTAATGTTCTTATTCTGAATGGTTAAAATGTAGGTATATTATGTATACATATAGGCATATATATATATATATATATATTTAGAATATCCCATGTATTAAATGGTGTATTTACGTACTTTTGGTACCCAACCAAAAATTTTGATTTTAGTTTTTGATATAGAAGAGAGAGAGAGTAAGGAGAAAGGAGAACGGAGGAGGTTGAAAAGGGTACAAATGAACATGAAAATTTGTTATCTGTAGGTGTACAACTGTACAAATATTAAATTTATATTCAAAAGGATGTCCGGAGGATTTTACAAACAGATAACTTTGATGTTTTATTTATCGTTTGCGAAAATATAACCTAGAGAGAGAGTGAGTATATATATATATAATATATGTATATATAGAGGACTTATACTTTTTGGCTAAACGGCTTATGTGAATTTTTGATTATATTAAATTGGAGTAATTTTTGGGTGCAAAATATACCTAAAAAAACAAAATAAACCACACACACAGAGATAGAGAAACGATATGGACTTATTTATTATGGGAGCCAACCGATTCAACCAAAATTAGATTTTAAACAAAATTGGTTGTAGGTATCCTATATGTGATATTGAAGAGGATCCCAAAGCATACATATTGTTTGCATATATATATATATATATATATAGTATAGTTGACCCTTTGTGTTGTTATACGTAATGAATGGAGGGTTCATCTGAAATATGCCATCCTCGTTCCGATTGTGAAACTAAAAATTTTTTGCCTTTAATCTAGGTTATATTACTAATTTTCGTGAAAGGACAAGATTGTTTGAGAAAACTTTACGGAAAACGCACAGAATGGATTACAATTTTCTTTAATGTAATTTTATACAAATTGATTTTACCATGAAATACCACAAGATTTACTAATATCCTCTACACCCCGAATTCAATGATGTCATGAATCTTGTAAATGAGATTTTCATGCTATTACAGTAAATTTTAGTGAATTTATTAGTTTTTCAAAAATAATTTGTAGAGTTACGTACTTATTTATACTAGATGTGGGTTGTTGTGTAAAGCTTTTCATAATTCAATTCAATAAACTTTTTAAATTATTGTCCAAGTGCAAGTATAACTTACAGAATATTCAGTATTTTCAGTCTATCATTATTTTCTACTACTACTTACTTTCTTCTACTACTAAAAAAAAAAATACTCATTTCATTAAAAATGCTTGTGTGTGGAAGCAATGTGGCACCCTTTTTTGACAATTTTTTCGCTTTTCGCTACAATCCGCTACTGGCTAATCAGTTAATTACACTTATTGGTTACCTATAGACGATTTTTATATAATTTCGACAAAATGACCTAAGTTTTTTTTTTTTTTTAAATTGTTCCATGATAATGGAATCAATAATTTTCACGAGCCGCCACTGCGAAAACCATTTCTCGTTTAAATTCACTACTCACTATTTATATGTAAATGAAGCTATTTTTGATGATCAAATAATAAATTTAGTCAGAGAAAAAAAGTAAATATTCTTATGACTTTTCTACCTCTAGATTGTTAAAGAGTCGAGAAAAGCATCAATAGACAAAACCAATTATTTTATTATTTTTTTTTTTCAACAAAAATTGGGTACAAGCAAAAAATAACAATACTTTTTGCTTTCGACAAGTAATACTGGTATTAATCCTTATTATTTCTTTAAATCCCTGCACACGAAACAGAGTGCACTTCCCTTTAATCGGATTTATTATATATTCGAGAATAAAAGCATAAAGGTATGTTTATACTCTTGGTGTATACATATGTACGTACATATAAGAGACAAAAATCCCTAATACTTGTATTTTAACTATAGGACCAGATTAGCTATATTTAAGGGACATATAATCAATGTATGAAATTTAGTCCTTCTGAAGTATAACATCTATTATGTAAGTACCCCCTTATTGTACATATATATCGATGACTAATGAAATCGTCAGTAATCTTTTGTTAAATCATTCATGTTTAATGTATAATTTAGAGGTGGATAGAAAATGTTTATCGTTCCAGGATATTTAGTATAGTTTTTCATGTATCCTGGTATGTAATTTATTAAAAATATTAATTTAATAGAACATAATACAGGGAAGGATTACGCTTATTTATATATGTACATATACTTATCCTATTGTTTCCACTAGACAATTTTAGAAAACTAAATACAAATATACCTAAATAAATCATGCGAATACAGTAATGCCTTGATTCTATATTCATGCGAATACAGTAATCCCTTGGTCTATAACATCATTGTCACTTGATGTCGCCACAAAATTATTACCAAATTGTAGATTGCTCAATAAAAATATTAGGCCGGAACAATGACTGACTTGTGAATGTTTATAACGAGCATGCGCAGAAATATTAATTTTTCATAATTACTTAATATAATCACAAAGCCTTCGAAACCATTAGCAATTTACTAATAATGGTGGTGGTCATTTTAGGGTGAGGGGAGAAATTGCTCAAAAGTTGCCCAATGATGAGTCTAAAAAACCCTGAACATTTTATTTTGATATTTTGAGATCTTCCTTTGTTCCAACGACCAATAAATTTATGCAATTTGGTTTTGATATTTTGAGATCCTTGTTCGCCACAACCCACAACGGCCTCTAAATTCATGTAATTTACTGTTTTTTTGAGGTAAAATGTTGTTTTACGACTTTAGTTGAACTTTTAGAGGAAAACTTTATTAGAAAAACTTCATTAAAATAATGTATTAAAATTTGCACTAGGGTGCACCGTTACCAAGATATTTGGAATTAAATAGTTACATCTCTTTTATATATAAAATTGTAGTTTATTAGAATTTAGTTTTTCTAGCGTCTTGTTTTAATTTTAGGACAAATGCTTCTTTACAAAATTGTCAGTCTTGTTGGTAACGTCAGTTTAGTTTTTTAACGTCATACTATAAAACTATTTCTAATAAAGTTTTCCTCTAAAAGATAAGCTAACGTTGTGAAACAACATTTTATCCAAGAAAACAGTAAATTGCATAAGTTGTGGCGAAGGACGATCTCAAAATATCAAAACCAAATTTTCAGAGTTTTTTTTTTTGTAGACTCATCAAAAGGCAACTTTTCCGCAATGGCACAATCTTTGCAAATCAGTTTGAATTTTTCCCATACAATAACGCCTCAGCCTCAGCCTATAGTGGTCATGTCAAAATCCCTTTACCAGCTTTACAACAACAAAAAAAAAGGTTTAACATCCACATTTTTAAAGCATAACAAAATAATCCCACCAAAAGTCCTATTGAATGAATTCTTTAGGTAATTTCCAGAAAAGCTTTGATTGTTCGTTTTGTATAAAAATCCCCATACATACATCCATAAATGTTTAATCTCGTACATGAAAATAGTTTTTCAACATTATCCTATATATAGCAATCAAGCATTAATTAATTCTTTTTACTCTCTTAATTTGCTTGATTAAATACATTCAATCGAAAAGAGAAGAATAAAGAAAAAAAAAAGAAAATTAAAAAATACCCCTAAAGAAATTCATTTCTCTTTGTACAGATTAAACATTGATTTCTAAACATGGGTGCAGTACTTAAAAACTTCTTTAATCTACTTCTGTACATACTTATATATCCGTATGTATGTATATCAAGTTGGCTTTGAACTTCTAGTAAAAGGACCACTATTGAAAGTAAAAGGACGAACGATATAAGGTCAATTTCTTGAAAAGGAAAAGTCTCTGAAATGTGATTTAATTAAATTAAAATATTTTCTTTAATCATTATAATCATATACTTATAGACAAAGTTTTCTATGTAGACGAGAAATATCTTTTTATGTATGTATTGGTATTATTATATTTGGGATATTAAATTTAGAAGTAAGAGTTGGAAGTGGAAATAATTTGTAAGTAGTTGAAAACTGTCTGCAAAATGTTCGTTAAGTAGTATTAAAAGAAGTTTAATATAGTTAGTTTGACTTAGGCATCAATAATTGGTATGTATATATAGGAGTTAGGTAGATATACGAAAATATTTAAAGTTGTAATTCAACTTCTATATTCCTCATTCCAAGTATAGATATGTATATATTTTTTAATATTTTTATCTTTTGATTTTATTTCTATATATTTAATTTAATTTTAATTTTTTACTTATTAATATATTTTTATTTTATTTTATTTTATTCTTATTTGTTATTTCTATTCTTATATTATTTTTATTTTTGTTCTTATTATAATTTTTATTTCTATT